>MNCI01036030.1:488455-516782 GCA_015680685.1 Gnetum montanum
CACAACTGCACCCTTTTCTATCAGTAGTAATGCATGAGATTCGTTGCTTATGCATGGCCCTATGCTTATTCTCCTTTGAGATCTCAACAAATAGATCTCTCATACTTAGCTTAGCATCAATTATGCTAATCCATGCTCTCTCCATGATGATTGGAAATGTCTTATCAACATTTTTTACATTGATTACCAGAAATTCTACTGGATAAGTCCACCCATTAATAGTGGTCACTACATCATCTATCTATTCCAAAGGAATGGTGATAGGTTGATCTACAAGCTCTAACTTGATGTTGCATTCTTTCAATGGTGGTAGATTCCATGTTTGATATGTTTCATAAGAAATCAAATTTACCCTAAAACCTAAGTCTAATAGAGCTTTGCATGGTAGATTTTCAGCTACTCATAAACAAATCAAAGGAGCTCCTAGATCAATTATCTTATTAGGGAGTGGTCCTACCTTAATCCAGTCTGTAACTATTTCAGTTATCATGACAGTTTGTATCTTTGTATTGGATGATGATAGAAGCTTGCTAGTAGTAAGGGAATATGTCATATGGGAAGTTGGCCTCATTGAAGCTCTAATTCTATTAACCTTTTCAATATTTTTCCTAAAGAAAGGACATTTCTTTACTTAACCCTTACTGTTGCTAGTAGGATTCTCTATCTGAATGTTCACTACCCTTGTATCTTTTCTCTGCTTTGGTTGTGATGGAAATTCACCATGCATAGCAAGTGGTGGCATCAGTGGTAAAGGATTGGAAAGGGATTCAATGGACTAGCTAATAGCAAATGTGCATGACTCTAATTCATTCTTGGAGTAGTAAGTCTTTAGTATTTTAGTGGATAGCAACAAGAAGAAGCTTGAATTGATGTATTTCTTGGAGATATTAGATGTTAAACATAATATCCATAAGGGTCTATTTTCCTATATGGATATTCTTGCCTTGGAAGTGGGATTGCCCACATCTATGATTTCTACCACTACTATTGATATTGCTTTTATGGTTGAGGGTAGGCTCTGCTTGGGCAATATGTTGGTTGGGAGGGTTACCTACCATTACCTTGAGGATAAGATAGTCTTCTGGGCATCTGATTCTTCTCAAAACTCAAATTAAGTGCATATATCCAAGACTCTTGCAAGTGGACCATAACACAACAACATCCCCTAGGATGTTAATACTAGCATACTTTGCATCCTTCCTATTCATCTGAATTGGTGTCAATGTATTATTCAATGGCAATAACTTTTCCTTTATGCTTATAACTTTCTTATCCATGATCTCTTTTCTTCTTCCTTTCCTTCCCTCATTTAAGAGCTTGTTCAATCTTTTCTTCCACAATATTTAGGGCTATAGCAAATTTTTCTTCTACTAAATCCCAAAATTTTTCTACTTTAATTGCTATATCATTGACTAATTTTTAAATAGGTAGAGTCTTTTTCTAGATAACATCTTCCAAGGTTTCATCCTCTTACTTGTCACATATTCGCACATCTCTCTTTCGAATTAATGGGTCTCTATTATACTCTTCAATCAATTTCCTCTTTCTTAACTCACCTTCCTCTTTTGCCACTTGGTTAATTAGCCTTTGGATGCAATGGATGGGTATTTCTAATAATGTGCCTTGGGCATAAACCCGAAGAGTCTCTCTGGTTTTTCTCCACAACCCATCTACAATGTGCCTAAGCTATTCCCTTAGTGAAGATCCATGGCTTGGACATTTGTGTAATAGTGAATAGTATTTTCCCATTGCTGCATCAAGGGTCTCATGATCCCCTTGCTTCCATCCCTAGATTTGTTTCCTTAAATTAGACACTTATGAATAAGTTTGGTATTTATCATTGAAGAGTTCAAGCATGGTACTCCACTTTCAAATTGATTCAAGTTCCAATGACCTATACCAGCTCTCTGCTTCCTTCACAAGTGTTCTAGGAAATCGTTTTAATTTTTGCTAATCAATTTTGATATTTTGGAGGGTGTAAGAATCATGGAAAGCTTGAAGGTGATGTTTTCGATTAGCATTATAGCCACATTCAAATCTCAACCTGTTGTTCATGTCTAGCCATTTAATTCAACTATTTGTCACATGCTTGGTTGGTATATGGATAGCTTCCTGAATATTTATCATGCTTTGGGTTGCCATGAGGAGTTCATCATCATGGTCAGGTTCGTATACTCTATTGTAGCAATGAATCCTTCAGTGCTCATATCTTTCTTGATCCTCTCATTGATCCCTTGTCTCCTTTGTTCATATTCTTCATCTTCTATCTTAGTGTCTTGAATATTGATCATGATGGTCATGAGTCCTACTTTCTTCCCTATCATAGTCCTAGTACTTGTGTTTTCTTTAGTCAAAGTCCACTGATGATCATGATGAGGTAGATGAGGTATCAAGAAAATGATGTTGGCTTGTTCTTCTTTCATTACTCTTATATGCTTCTTTGTAAGATTTGGCAGGAACCCTTGGCCTTGAGTCTCACTTCTTGAGTCAATAGCCTCCCCCCGAGGTGTCTCTACTAGAGTGGAATGAAGTTGTGCTTTGACAGGTTTCTCAAGTTTGATTATAGGTATTTTTGAAGGATCCTCATGGTTTTGGTGTAGTTTCTCTAAAATAAATGCATCAACATCAAGTTCCTCCAAGACAACAAAAGTGTTAACTTGCTTCCCTTTGTTGTGCATATGTTTAATCTCCATGATAGCATCTCTTCTCGTATGCTCCTTTGTGAATTCATAGGGTCATCTCATGTGTTGAGTCACATGATACCCTTCCTAGATCTAGTCCAACTACATTTCCCTTAGGGCAGTTTGGAGCATGCTAAGTTCTACATGTTCTACAAGTAGGACTATGTTGCCTTGTATGTCCCTTCACCTCATTTGAATGTCTTGATAAAAGATGAAAGTGAAATTTGAATGTTAAGGATCAATGTGAGCATAAATGATTATTGTTTGCATTGGCATCCCCCATTCTTCTTCATCAATGGTCCTATCATTGCTTTTTCTTGTCTCCTTGGCAGGTGGTGATGTATCTTCATTTGAGGCCATGTTTGTGACTTCAAACATTGATAAAGTATGCATAACTTATTTAAGGATATTGAAAAATTAAAATGTTGACTTTGGTTTTCTGATACAACAAGTTTTGAGAAATCAATTACTAAGCATACATTGACTTATCCCTAGTAATGATGTTAATGATGAGTAGTGGAGTAATCCAACACCCAACCATACAAGGTATGAGTGTTCATGCACACCCTAGTCTAATTCTAGGGACAAGGCAATGTAGTTATGCTAGTAATTGGTTTAATTTCATGATCATTGTCTTTCCATGTTAGCTAGTAAAATCAATGCATATGGTTTAACTCATAGTGAGGTGTATGATGTGTTGATGTTGTAAGGCCATATTACTCCCAATGAACATAAGGTAAATGAAGTGGTTTCTAAATCCAACTAATAGTAAACAAATCTAATCTAGCCTAGTGTGATGGACACTTGTTCCTAATTCTCCACACACATTTTAAACTGATGTAATCATTACTAGGATTACCAAGTATCTTGCTACTAGGCAAACCAAGTGATAATACTACTAGGTTGTCAAATAATCACACTTAATGCTCAGAATCAATCATATCCATTTTGCATAACAGCAGTAATAGTAAAGTGCAAAAGTAAATCAGTAACTAGGAAAATAGTGATTGTTATACTAAGTCAAAGTAGTAAACATTAGTCTAAGTAGACTATAAATAAATCTAAGTGATGTTGCAATGATGCAAAGTAATCTTGATCTTTATTTCTAGTCATGAAACATGTCCAAGTACATTCCACTCAAATAAAGATTGTTCAATTACTTAACATCACACTGCGAGCATACACTGCTAAGTGTTAAGTTCTAAAATCAAGAAAAAAATTGACATAATTTCACTAAGGTTGGAATGAAAATTGCTTTTGGACCATGTGTCTAAGTGTCATATTTATAGATCTGCACATGTTCGCAATATCGAATATTCAACATCGTAGCTTGTGCCATGATATCAGGGATTTGATATCATGGCTCTGATATGAAGTGCCTAATATCATAACCTTCCAAAAATGAAATTTATCAGGTGGAAAAAAATAGAAGAAGATAGGCATAAACTAGCATTTTATATATAGACTTAGTTCATTCTAATCTCTCTCCTACTACTGTTCTAGATCAAGGATATTTTCTTAGTTCATTTTATTTCATACTGCTCTTTTGCCAATGAAGTTACATATCACTATGTTTTTCCAAGTTAATTTCACTTTGATCTTTTCACCATTGTAGTTCCAAGCACCAGTCTCAAAAATTCCTCATAAGATGGGCAATCCAACAACTTCATGATATGGATGTGCTGGCAAAAATGGTTGATCCAACATTGAAAGAAATCTATCTCACAAAACCTATGTCTATCTTTGTGGATATAATATCTATGTGTCTTCAAGTAAGATAAACATGTTTTGTTTTTAGCATAAGAAAATCATAATATTAATTTGGTAAGATAAAATGAATTTGAAATTGTTGTCTTTTTCATGGTAGCTAGAGCCAGAATTCAAGCCTCTAATGTCTGATGTACTGCAAACTCTTAGTCATTTGGTGCAACATGCATCAAGCAAACAAGTGGAAGAGGGTTTAGTGTAATTAAGATTGTATGTAAATCATTTTGGATTATGAAAAATGAGATTTATACTAAATTATTATGTTATTATCATGATCATGTGAATGTAAGACATGTGAGATTAAAGAATGGTTAGCTACAATCACTAAGTGACCTTAGAAAATTCCATTTCTCTCTCACAAGCCCTACCCCTCAAGTTTGATGATCCATGGCTATCTTGTGAGCAATAGGGTGAAGTGAGTTCCTCTCCACTTGAGAACCCTTAGCCACCCAAGAGGCCTACTATGATGTCATCTAGCTTATAATTCAAGGCCCATGCATGAGGGTTGAATTGTATCATGGGAAATGTTTTCAAAAGGACCATGTTCTTTCTCAATGTAGCTAATCGATCAGACCATACTTCTATTGGAATTCCTACCTTAAGAATACACATGGGAAAAATTTCTAAAAAAAAAGAATGAGGACCATGTTCATTGGTAGTATAATGAGTTCTTAAGCATGATGGGATTTGGCAGGAATCCTCACCTTAACCTTTCATTTTGTATAATCCAAGAAAATGGAACTAAAGGAAAAAAAAATTTGTGGCTAGCCATTTTCTAAAGAATCATGTCTATATAACAACTTTCTAGTTAGTTGATGAGATGCAATATCACATAGGCCATGATATCGCATACGTGATATCGCATCTTTTCCTACGATATCGCATACATGATATTGCAGCCCGCCACCAATTCTATAAATAAGAGGCAACTCTCCCTTGTTTCAACATAGAGTTAGATTGTACCTAAACTCTTACAATTCTAGAGATAGATTATTTTCCCATGTATGCCCGCAGTGTGGTGAATGTAATTGTACAGCATCCTTTATTCGAGTGTGACGTACTTGGACATGCACATGATTGGCAATAAAGATCGAGATTACTTCATCATTGTAGCATTCACTTTGTTATTTATTTAATTAATTTATATTTACTACTTTCTTAGTTAATACTCTCTCACCCTTATCTCATGTTAGAATGCAAAATGAGTACAACTTGATTACGAGCATTTAAGTGTGACTACTTGGTAACCCAGTAGCATACCTAGGATCTATGCTTGGTAATCCCAGTGGTAGTTGTGCACAAAGTCCAAGATATGTACAGATAATCAAGGAATAAATGCTCATCATACTTAGGCTAGATTAGATTCTCTTACTCTTTCTCTCCTAGATTAGTTAATATTACTCTCTTTCTATTGCCTTCAGGAGTAGTGTTAGATTAAGAACCACATCATACACCTCACTCTAGACTAAACCATACGTGACAAAGCTAATACTAGTCCAGGTGGGAAGATAGCGAACTACGACCTAAGGCTAACTATCTAGGTGCCACAACTAGTCCGTCTATGGAGTTCAACTAGATCACGTGTGAAAATTCTTGTATTCGTATGGTTGAGTGTAGGGGTATCTCGCCACTCACCATTGGCACCATTGCCGGGGATGGTGCTAGTTATCTAGATTAGTTATATCATACAAGGTCACTGTAAAGGACTTAATGATATATCTTTTAGAGAAATTAATTATTAAAAGTCACATATAAACTCACAAACAACTTCACAACCATGCCTCTCCTACAAGATTACGATAATGCCACACTTAGTAAGGAAATTCATTGGAGAACCAACGAATTATATGATGATGAAGATTGGAGTATACAACCTAAGGTGGGGGTTTGTTATAAACATGAACAAAAGCAACATCATCCCAACACATGAAAGCATAACTCACTTGATGACGATGAACCCCTATTGGCCACTACAAGCTTAACGCAAATACAAGAGGCTGTTTGAATCTCACGTAGGCATCATAAAGAGAGCCTTCTATCCAGGCTCAATTTAAACAACTTCCCTACTTTTTCAAGAGGCTATGACTTAGATCTGCATCAACATTTACAAGCCTTCTACGATGCCTATACATGGAATAACATTGATAACGGGTAGAAAAAACTTAAGCTCTTTCCTATGACACTCGTTGACCAAGCAAAAGTATGGTATAGATCACTAAAACCAAATTCAATACAACGTTGGTCAACAATGGTAGAATTCTTTAATGAAAAATATCAAACCTATGCAAGAGTGTCAGCCTTGAGGAAACAAATCCAAGGATGGAAACAAGCAAAACATGAACCCTTGGACATGGCCTTAGAAAGATATTATGCATTTTTAAACAACTATCCAAGCTAGGGGTTCTCCGAGGAAAGGCTAATGTACCATATTATTGATGGGCTATAATGAAACAAGAGATACCTTAGGAATGTATGCCCAAGGTCAACTATACGAACTACAAACCCATCAAGTCCAAGAGCTTGTTACGTAGGTAGCAAAAGAAGAAGGATAAATGGGTAGATGGGAGAGTGTTGAAAAACATTAAGGGGGCCAAAATCTCAACTTAAGAAAGGTCCATGATCATAAAAAGGAGAAATAAACCAATCTCAAGGTTGAAACATCATCTTTGCCAACATAACAAACATTAGAAGTTGAGTCAAAGATCAATAAGATGTTGGAATGGATGTATCAAAAGTATGGATAATTTATCAACATTATTGGAGATAGAGTTTTGATAACCCAAGAAGCAGGACAAAACATTAGACAATTGAAAAGAAGGAATAAGGAAAATAATATCTCAACTGCCAATCATACGTATGAATGCAACATATGCCTGTATGATCACCCCAAATGCCAATGCCCAATCTTGTTACATTTACATGAGCATTGGGGAAACACGTTACATCTAGAGTTTATGCAAAGATACTGTGTTTGATCACAGTGGCAACAATCCCAGTCATGAGGGAGACAACCACTAGACTGGAGACACCCTTCATATCATCCGAATCCAAATGCTTATCTTGTTCAACATCCTATTTCTCCAACTAGGCCAACACACTTTATCTCACCACAATACCATTCTCCTCAATACTATCAACCCATGCCTCCAACACAACCACCACCTTGTGCACCTTATACGCCTCCTAACTTTCAACATTCTCATCCTTTCCCTCCTTCCACAGTGCCGCCAACTATTCCTAAGGTTTCCGCACCATAGCAATAACCCACAAACATCACTTGTGCTAATACTACCAATAGTAGTGAGAGGCCTCCTCAACATTCAAAGCGCCCCTTCTTTAAACATGGTCATAAGAAGGGACAACACAATTCTAAGGCCACTACACCTTCCAACTCAGCACATGTCCCACATTGTGGTGCACCCTCATCTTCAAACCCAATGCCTCATGTAACTTCATCAGGGCCACCAACTCACACTCCAACAACAACGCAGCCCAATGAACACAGGAATGGAGAGCGACAACCCAATCCTTGCATACCATCTAATGGTCCCAAATATCATAGTGGGTCAACTCATTATCTAGGAACTACATTGTATAAATTGCCCCACTATGCTCATTATAATCAAGTGTGTGAAACCCGATGGGGTAAATATAACCAAGCCAGAATACTTCCAACATGCAAGGATCCCTGTCGTCAATTATTAATCCTTGCCATCCTCAACCGTTTAGCTATGAGGGATACCCCCAATTCTAGTCACAAGCAGGATTAATAACCATTTTTTATTTTGTTTGATTTTACAACTTTTTGTTTTTATTTTTCAGTTTTTCAATTTTTCAACCTTTTTTTTATCTTTTTGTGTTTTTGTCTTTTTACATTTTTATAAGTAATCTCATCTATGAATAAAACACTCATGTGGATCGTTGGTTGAGGTGTGTTCTATATTATTAAGTCTTGAGTGATCAATTATGTGGACAGTGAGCCCATTACACCCACTCATCCATTCTACAAATAAGAGGTTCTGTTCGAGGGTACAGTGGTATTCTTGACATTTTTAAAACTTAAAATTAATTTTGTGTTCATTGTACCCTGAATGAAGAAGGATGGACCAAGAGGGAATGATTAGGGTGTGACATCAAGGGAGCTGATTCTCCTTGGTGACATTTGTGGGAGTTATCATGCAATGTGGTTGTACTATGATCCTTGTAGATCTAATGAAAATGGAAGTAAGAGTAATCAAAAGAGCACTCAAAAATCCAATGCTATTCTAGGGGGTCCCACTGGAAAGACATGCATCCATGCCTAAAGGTTGGCAGCTTCTCTAGATTCAGTATTCAAAAAAAGAAAGAAGAAGAAAGAGAAAATAAAAAGAAAAAAAGGAAGTGCCACAAAACAAAAATCACTCCTCCCTTGAATAAAACACCAAGTGATCGTACATCTTGTTGTTATGGTACTCTCATAGTTGTTCATCATGGGATGAAGCAATGCGATGTCACTGATTAGAATAATGGACTTGGTCCTGATCTCGGAACGATGGGTTAATGACACGTTAATCATGCTTTTCATGGATGATTCACTATGCCCTGGGTCAGTTACCTCATGTCCTAATCTCTACGATCCATTTCTATAGTTCGTCTCATCTCACTGCTCATGTAATTGTAGCTCATGTCCTGTGTATCATATAATTTTCATCTCATTCTAGTGATATTTACATGTGTGTGTTTTGTGGATTTAGTGCAGATTACATTTAATGCTTCTAGTGCCCACGGACACTTTAAGTGTGGTTACATAAGGGCATTATAGGTTGAAACTTGCTTTGGCGAGGACCCACTTGTGTAATATTTTGTAATTCTCACTTATGACAGAGCTCACACACATCATTTCTTACCCTTAGCATAATTCTTCATAACATTCTTTCCCTACTATTATCCCTTTAAATTTCAACATTCCAATGTACCATTACCTAATCTTTTTCTCCCATCCAAAATTTTATTAGTAAAATCCACACCATCATCATTAATTGTGCCTTTGGAAGTAATGAAATTACCCTATAACATCTTGATCATAGTCAATGTCCTCAATTTCCAACGTTAATTTCAAGAAAATCATTTAAAAAGTTGGTATTTTCATGGTGATCCATGTCACTAGGGACATGATATCGCATATAACATGTATCGTATGCGATATCACGTTGTCGTAACCTATAAATAGGTTACCCACCCACCACACTTAGCATCATTTTGTCATTCACACGGGGGGAGTTTTTGAATTTTTTCTCTACGACTTGCGATTGAGTGACCCTTGCTTTTCTTACTCTATTTCGCTCGTTGGTACTCCAATTTTAATTTCGTTTGAACCTACTTGAACCCAGAGTGTTCAGCTTAGTCGTGAGGGAGGGACACTTGCCAAAACATGCCTAACATTTTTGAAATTTATCATCGCCAAAAGAACATCAGCTAGGGTAATTAACTCTAACACTTAGAATAATTATGCCTAAAAATCATTTAATCCCTAGGTATACCGAGAAACTAAAATGGAAACCACCTAAGTCACAGGACTCATTATTACAAACTTTTGAGCAAGATCACACATGATAACATAAGACCATTAATTAAGGCAAGCAATAAGGTATAACTTAATTCCAAAAATAACCTACTAACGCTTGGCCCGTGTGATTGCAGATGGCCCTGAAATGTGGACAACATGAAGGTCCTACCCAGGGTGGAAGTAAACAATCTTGGAGAGTTGGAAGACAAAGACCTGCTAGAAAACATGTAGAACAGGAGGAGCAATCATTGAACATTCACCAAGATGAACCTCCTACCAGATGGACCAGGCAGGCAGAAGGTGGAGCTGCTGCAGTGGCTGAACCAAGACAACAACTCACATTGCCCCAAGAGTCTGTTCAGGCTATCATTGAGAAGTCCACATTCACTATAGTGATTTTGGAATTGAACTTTGAATCATTTTTAGAGTTTTCCCCTAAAGCCATTAGGGATCACCTCAAAGGATCTCCCTTATGGCCTATCCTCTCTGAAAGCAGTGCCTGGTACCTAGGAGAGATGTACCCATTTTGGCACAATAAGGAGCAAGGCACCATTGTTAATATTTGTGGTGTGATAGTTGACTTTTCTGCGCATGCCATTTTGAAAGTGTTAAACCTTCCAAATATAGGGCCCAAGGTTGCTCGGTTATCTACCTATTCAGATGTCGATGTGCGAAAGGATTGGCTGGAGAAGACTTATGACAAAGATAAAACATTTGGTGAATTGACAACAGAAGAGAGGGTTTACTTCAAAATTGAAACATATCACCTCTTCCCCATAATGGGCCTAAAAAGAATATCGATGTATGCGACTAGAGGATGTGCAGTGTTGATGGGAAAGGTTAACGCTAACCTACCTCATCTATATTTGATGGAGATCCTGAGATGGTTTGAAGAACGAAAGATAGGGAAGATGGTGCTTCCTTTCCCTTGTCTTATCAGAAAGTTGTGCCAACGTGCTAGTATTTGGGGATACACTAATAACGTCCTTTGAAATGCCTAGAGTGCTTCATATGCTAAATTGTTAAAGGTACCAACTCCAAGAAAAAGCACTGGCGAAGAGCTGGGACCACAACAAGAAGAAGAACAAATGGCTAGACCAACTACAATCCAACTTGCAGGACCTACTTAACCTCTAGCCATAGATCCCAACCAACAACAAAAAGCAGGGCCTAGCACAGGCTAAGATCATCTACCACCATCGCAAGACTACAGACCATCGATGAGCCATCTTAGGGCCATCATTGAGATGGCCAGTTGGGGAATTTGTAATGATACAAACCTCTTCCACGTCATCAATGATGTCATCCAGCCTATAGTTTCATTGGAATGCACAAGGGGGTGAGTATCCATTCAAACAGGAGGAGGGGAAAGTAGATGGTCACAACAAATCTCAGGAAACGCAGCATCTTTCCAAGTGTAGTTAGAGACTAGTGAAGGGGCCACTATGGTGATCATGTAATACCAGAATGCTGTGGGAGTTGCAAAAGTGGTCACTGACCACATCAAAGAATTCTTCAACGTACCTATTGTGCCATTGGCAGATCTCACAGGAGCATGGGATGCTCAAACTTTGGCCAGAACCTTAATGACTCTTGCAGAACATGAGGATGTGCTTGATCAATTACTTCAAACAGGGCAAGTAATGACATCCTTGTTTGACATCCCTTAGGATCTTACAACAATTCAATCAGACCTCATTTCCACAAAGGGGAAGCTAGTCTTATCCGAAGCGAGGGCCAAGCATGCTGAAGCTGAAGTGCAGAAACTACAAGAGCAGCTTGTGGCCTTATAAGCAGCATAGCAAGACCCTCTGCAATTTTTTCCTGTAGACTAGCTAGAAAACTTTAGAACCAAGAAAATAACCAAATTAATAGAGGAGAATCAAAGGGTGGTCGATGAGAAAAAGAAGGCTATTTGGGATGCCTCCACAGCACAGGTGCAAACCCATGTGCATCTTAATGTACTCAAGGCCTTATAAGAAAAAAAACAGCAGCTGGTTGTAGAAAATCTTCAGTTGACCACTGTAGAAAAGCAAAAGAACGTTCTCGATGAACACTTTCATCAATTATGAGAACAGTTCATCTGGGTCAATCGAGACATGAGCTGTTTAGCCAGAGAAAATCAAACTCTCTCAATGGAGGAAGTACACACCATTCATCAAAAGTTAGCAATTGAGATAAGCGCATGGCAAAATGAGGCTAAATGACATGAGAAGCTGAAGGAGTACTTCCGTGATTAGGTGGGTATGTATAAACAGATCCTTGAAAAGAAGATCCATATGGCCAAGGCCCAAATCAACACTATTAGTGCTCAACAAACTGATTGGTGGGCCATATTGGACACATACACATTCATCCACCAAGTGGAAGTTAAGAACCGGGACCTGCAGATTTAGGACTTGACAGAGTACATTGAGTTGCCAAACTTAAGATATGCCTACCCTACTATGTTAATAGCAGGGCACCCGAGAAAAGAGCTCGAGTAGCAAGTAGCTTTCACCCACATCAAATACGAAGCAGAATTTGCATAATGCAAGAGGCTGTTGGAGAAATTGGAAGTCGCAAATTTTGAACTTAAGATGATAAAATCCAGCTACCAGGGATAGAAACATGTTACAACTAACTTGGCTCGATGGCTAACAAACTTTTACAAACACAAGAACAAAGCCAGAGCCTATGAGGAGGAATGACGGGTGTTTGTGGCTTGGTATGTCAAGGCTAACCAAATATTCCTGAAACTACCCTGTCCATGGGAGGTGCCGACTTTGTCAAACATTGGAACATTAGCATGGATGGCACAAGACCCTTGAACTGAAGAGGAGAAGCTCCAGGCCATACTTTGGCGTCATCAAACCTCAAAACCTGGAGCACAAGACAAAAGGAAGGCACCAATGGAGGAGCCACCGCCACCAGGAACTACATGAGTTCCAAATTTTTGTAGTTGTAGCATATTCTATGTGTTGTGTCTTTATTTTGTTTTCATTTCATACTACACCATAGTCCCATTTTCACCATCCAATAATCCCATACCTATTCACTGTGTAATAACTGTAACTCGAGGACGAGTTTTCATTCAGTCGTGGGGGTATGATGAGACACGATATCGCATGGGCCACGATATCACATACGTAATATCACAGCCCACTGTTAGTTTTATAAATAAGAGGTAGCTCTCCTTTGTTTCAACATAGAGTTAGATTGTAGCTAAATTCTAGCAGTTTGATCCCTCTAGAGATAGATTATTTTCCCATGTATGCCCACAGTGTAGTGAATGTAATTGTACGGCATCCTTTATTCGAGTGTGACGTACTTGGACACGCACACGATCGGCAGTAAAGATCAAGATTACTTAATCATTGCAGCATTCACTTTGTTATTTATTTAATTAATTGTTATTTACTGCTTTCTTAGTTAATACTCACTCACCCTTACCTCATGTTAGAATGTGGAATGAGTACGACTTGATTACGAGCATTTAAGTGTGACTACTTGGTAACTCGGTAGCGTACCTAGGATCTACGCATAGTAATCCTAGTGGTAGTCATGCACGAAGTCCAAGATGTGTACAGAGAATCAAGGAACATATGCTCATCACACTTAGGATAGATTAGATTCTCTTACTCTTTCTCTCCTAGATTAGTTAATATTACTCTCTTTCTATTGCCTTCAAGAGTAGCGTTAGATTAGGAACCACATCATACACCTCACTCTAGACTAAACCATATATGACAAAGCTAATACTTGTCCAGGTGGGAAGACAGCGAACTACGACCTTAGGCTATCTGTCTAGGTGACACAACTAGTCCATCTGCGGAGTTCGACTAGATCGCGCGTGAAAATGCTCGTATTCGTATGGTTGAGTGTAAGGGTATCTTGCCACTCATCATTAGTCTAATACAACTTTGAGAAGTCTATATAGCAAGAAAGAGAATCTTCAAGACTTTGAAACTCAAAAGATTTTTTTTATTATTCAATTTGAAGCATTCAATTAAATTCAATAGATTGCTATCTCTTGAATAAAAGGCTTGCAGTTTTAGAGATTTCAACACTACTTGACATAAAATTGGTAGAATATAAATGGAAATAAAATGTATAAAATATAAATAAAACCAATAAATTTTAGTAAATTTGGTAGATGGATTTGTGGTTAAAAGATAATTCTTTGTTTTTTGGACTTTTTAGGAATTTTTAAATTAATCTTTTACATTAGATTTAGGTTTTTGATTTTTATTTTTATTTTTTTTTGAGTTTTCACTTATCCTCTAGAAACTTTTTTCCTTGGATCATAGATTTTTGATTTCAATCTTTTTTAATCCTAAGTTGAGAATTATTTTAAATAATTCTTTATGATAGTTTTATGTTTTTTAAGTTTGGAAAATATATTTTGGATTAATTTTCAATTTTTGCCTTGCAAGATTACATGAAGTAGAATGTGGTGTAGTATTACCTTTGACAAGGCAAGTACCATAATAATTATTTGTTTTCTTAAGCATCATGAGATTAATATAGTGTAGCCTTTCATTGTTTACAAGTGAACCTAGTGTCATTTCATGGCTCAATGTCAAAATATAGGTCATGAGCTTCTATGTATACACACAATTGGAGTAATGAAAAGCGAATGAAGGCTAACATGATTAAATTGTTTTTTGGTCCTTTCTTGCTTCCTTCTTAATCGAGATGTAGCCTTCCATAATACTCCATTAAAGCTCTGCTAATTTAAACTTTTTCAATTTCATTCCATTACCAAGCTTTTCAAAACCTCTTGCAAATGCATCCACAATCTTAATCTCTTTTCCTAATTTTTTTGAGGGAAGATAACTTAGGCCGGTAACACAACCCCTACTCATCCACAATCTTAATCTCTTAGTCATCATCCTTAATTTTTCACACTTCCATGTCTTCACATCTCTTACATTATGATCTCAACTCATAAAAATAAAGACGTCTTCACATATTTTTCAATCAAAAAATGACATGTGTGTTGATCCCTCATTTAACTACCATGTGCAAGGCCCTGAATATGGAGTCCCATATTTCCCAAAATTGTACAAGAGGGAAACAGCAAAAACACATATGGTAATTTTAGATACTATTTAATATTTAGGCGGTAGGGGTAGGATTATTTGGTTGAAAAAAAAAACATTTTTGGCCTATTTCTCAATATGTGTGTCATCCTTGACATGCAAATCTTCTCTGTGTATTCCAATTTTATCAGATATCATCAGACGTCAGTCGAGAAAGAGAGAGGCGCGTGTCTATATTAATGTGGTTATGGCAGATTGAGTAGTTCGTGTGGAACTATATCTTCAAAGTCAACCCAGTTCTTCTGCCGTCAGTTCAAAAAGATTACGTTCCAGACAAATCTGAGCAATCACTTTAAATCGTGTTCATTTTCAATTGTAGTTCAAATCCTTGAATCAATTTGATGAGCTTTTGACCAGCATTGGCTACATCCGGCTCGGCGTGAACCGAATCACATTTTTAACCATCGCATTACGTTGACTCTTTATAAAAGAAAAACCTCTCGTCTCAGTTCGAGTTGCAGAAAGTAATTGCAGAGACGGATTGGAGTGTATACGTTGGAGTTGCAGAAAGTAATTGCAGAGACGGATTGGAGTGTATACGTTACTCTGATTGCGGTTAAAGATTTACTGTAGCAACATCCAAGGAATGAACGAATGAATGGCTTAGACTGTTCCTCAAACATCCCAAGTTGAATTACAATAATTTCTTTTAAAGTTGCAGTTTTAAGAGGAATCAGCAACCGTGCGAAAAATCGATATCCTTCCATTCTTCAACAGATTCGTCTTCTTGATAGCTTATGTTCTCACAGTTTATGTAATAATTCTTCTTGATATGTTAATTTCCTTACCGTTTATTTGTTATAAATAAAAGCTTTTTTTATTCGACCGACCGAATGGACCATGTGCGTTTTCGAAATTCTACTTTATCTCACAGAAATTCCTTCCTTCCAAAAGGTTTGGGACATCTTTAGTTTTCTTTGCTGAGATCTGAAATTCTGGCGTTGAAAAAATGTTCGATGGCAAAATTGAAGGTGTTGGGACTGCACGGGTTCAGAACGAGCACAGAGATCCTGAAACAGCGAAATGGGATGATCGTATTCTGGAAAGATTGGATATCCATTTCGTGGAAGGCCCTCTTCATGCGTAGGGAAAATCTGACGTTGAAGATTTCTTCCGTCCTCCCTATTTTGAATGGTTTCATATTGATGAGCACCGTCAATTTTCAAACATTGAAGAAGGTATTGCTTACATTGATGATGGAATTGGAATTGGTGGTCTTTTCTTGCTTTCTTGCATGCATGCATGGCTCCGTAAAAATGTTATATTTGATATCTGCTGCCAAATAGTCCTGACAAATGATGATTAACTGATCATCATTATGAAAAAGAAAAGGAAACATACTTTGTCTAACTACAATACATATCTCTTTTGTTTACTAATTTTTTAAATTTAAACCCGTTTTTTTATCCTCATTGCTTCTCATTTTGGCGATCAGATTTTAGAAACTTCCTTGCAATTTTCCCTATCATAATTTAATTTTCATTTTCATTTTATGTTACTGAAGGAAGGTTTCAGTAAGCCAGAAGCTGACATTGAACTTGGTTTCAAAAACATTATAAAATTGCCGTTATCATGGATCAAAATAGTTCTACTGGGAGCTTGAGTTTGTAATACTGAGATTTTCACGGGCGTTTTTGCTGTGATACCCAATCAAAAAAGTAATTATTTCAAAGATTTATTGTAATCAAAGAGTTATTGTAAACATACTTTTAAATACGAGGCTGACACAATCGTTGAGGCTCTGTGCTACCGAATAGCAGGACGGCATTTGAAAAAATGCATGTGGGAATCTATGAATTCCAGTGATTGCAGGGGAATAGAGGCACTATGCACAAGGAAAAAGGATTTACAAGGCCTGCCGCAAATCATAAATTTAATTTGATGTTTAATGCACACTTGGCTTCATATTGAAGCTTGCATTCAAAATTGGAAAAAAACAGAAAAACTAATTTCATCATTATGTGTATATACATACATATATACCCTAAACCAGTTTTATCATTTCTTTGAACCATTTTGATGCTGTGTTCCAGCGCCCGTGAAACCTGGCCTTGCCCTTTGCATTTGCATTTGCCTTTACCTTTGAGGATTCCATCGCGGCCATATAGTTTGGCATACATAGACGACAATACTCCATGGCCTTGGCCTTTGACGCTGCCAAATAATGTTAAAAATTGGGGACAAGTCTTTTCAGAATGTTGCCTAGTGTTATGGAGGTGGCAATAATCATCATTGGTTGATGAACTTGACTTTTCTGGTTGTATAGGATCCTTGTTGTTGTTTCGCTTTAGTTCAACTACTTTGTTGGAAAGTTTTTGAAGTGAATTTAATATTTGGGTCATTTGATCTTGAGTTTGAGTTGGGGTTCAGTAGGATTAGGTACCTCGTTTGGGTTTATGATGGACTGAATTAAGGCCTTTGATTGATCCTCATTCAAACCAGTGTTAGATGGTAGGAATGGAGAAAATGTGAGACCTTGAAAATAGCTCTTTGTAGGTTGAGTCATTTGAAGGGAAACAAGAGTATGGAACATAGTGTTGGTCATTGGAAATGTTGGTAGAGAAACATGACTATGTTGCATAGGGTTACTAACGCTCATCAATCCAAACTGGGTTTGAATGTTGTTCATAAGGGTAATTTGTTCTAGTTCCACGGCTTTAGCCATTGCCCATTGTATTTCTATTATGTTGGGGTCCGATTTGATGACATAGGCAAATGGGTCAATGGTAGAAAGGTAAAAGTTGAGGATGTCATTGGGTTGTGGACGCATCTCACTTGGCACATAGGCTAGCTGGTAAAGGAATCTAAGGTTATAATCCCTAGCATTTTCCCTGGGTAGCCTTCTTAAGCTGGTGAAGTTGATAGATGCTATGGCAGGGCTTGTGAATTTGTCAAATTGAGTCCAAAACTTATTTTTGAACTCCTGCCATGTGTTAATGGAGGCATTGGGGAGCATTAGAAACCATTGGATTGCTTTGGTTCTGAAAGTTGTCACAAATATTCTACATGCCACATCATTTTAGACAATGTTGTGGATGCCTAATAAAGTTTCAAAACATTATATATGTTGACAAGCATCACTTAAAGGGTTTGTGGGGTCATAGAACAAATTTATGTTCTGAAGTGACCTTGGAATGTCATGGTAGTTAGTAAAGTTAAAAGGGTTACTGACCAAGAAAGCTGAGGGTTAATTAGCTACCATTGTAGTTTGAGCTCTCCTAGGAATAAAACTTGGAAAACGTGAGGCTTGTTGTTTTCTTAATGCAAAGAGACGAGTGACTAGTTAGTTAGAAATAGAAGAGAGTTCACTCATAAAACAAAACTATAAAATATAAAACTATAAAATTGTATAAAAGAAAAAAAATATTGAAATAATAATTTTTTGAAAAAAATAATAATAATAAATTCTTAAAATTGTAATACTTATAAAATTAAAAGGAAAAATAGTAAAATGCAAGATTTTAGGAAAATAAACTTAAAATTTCATAATCAAATAAAACCACCTTACCTAACCTAGGACTAAGGTAAGGATCGCCAAAACACAAATTCGAAAATGGGATTGTAAACAAGGATTTAAAAAAAAAAAACAAGGAAAAAGATTAAAGAAAAATGGGTAATGAGACCTGAAAGTTTTCAAGAAATGAACTTCTAAGAGAAAGAAATAAAGAGCTTAAAAATTCTTTAAAAAAAATTTCAAGAGGATGGCTGAAAATAGAAATTTTAAATAAAACAAGTTTGAAACAAGGAAAATGAAATTTTTGAAAAATAAAAAAAAGGACTGAAAAAGGATAAAAAATAAATATTTCAAAAAATGGGATAACAATGGCTTAAAAATGGCAAGAAAAGCTTATAAACAAAAAGGCAGGAGAAAGGCCCTCCTTCTAACACCAAAAAGGTGTTGATGTATAAATTTTGGTCACACCAACACTAGGGAAGAAAACTCGTTTTAGGAGACTATTGCCTAGGGCACCTCCTGTATGGGTACGGAAACCGAGAATAGTCTTCGCTAGAGACAGCTACATGGCCTTTTGCAAATAATAAACTAGAAAGAAATATGGAATTTAAATTAAATAATTGTCTTCAATACAATAAGTAATTAAAAGAACTGAATTTTCCCTTGTCTCGCTAACGCTATTGGTCTATGACTATTGATGATGTCCACTGTTGGGCAGGAAGGCCACGATAGCCACGAGAGAGGAAGAGAGAAAGAGAAACTGCCCACCATAGTCCGCACAAGGCAGCAACTGCAGTTCTTAAAGCCTGGTGCCGTCTACCACCTTTTGTGCACCGCTGTAGAGAGGAAGATTGTCCACCCACGTCTGCACCACTGAGACAAGTCGTTGGCCCAAAGAGAACTGCACATCTTACGTCCTATGCATGGTCTACGCTGCCTGCGTTGTCGCAGATAGAAAGAAGAGAGAGAGAGAACCCTCCTACCGTCACCGAGAAGACTCACAAGGATCAAATTATGAGTTGTTGGCTCCTATTTTGGACCCTCCTCGAAGATCAACTAAAATCCTATAATGAAAAGAAAAGAAAAGATGAAAGTGTTGCTTAGTGGAAAGAAAGATGCCCCTTCAAACTAAAAACCAAAGCCTGTTTTGGAACCTCTCCTCTCAATAATCCTTAGAGCCCCCCTCCAGATTCTATTTTATAGCTGCTGCAACACTACGTTCTCTAATTTAAGTGCTCACTATGTCCATAATTTCTAAAACGTCTGCCATTAATGACTGTAACCGCCATTATTAATAATTGTAACTGCCACTATTAATGATTATAACCGTCATCATTAATAATTGTAACTGTCATCATTAATAATTGTAACCACCACGATTAATAATTGTAACCGCCATTATTAATAATTGGTTTTGCCACTATTAATAATTGTAACCACCACCATTAATAATTGTAACCGCCATTATTAATGATTTTCACTTAATAGTTTGGACACCCACTACTTGCATGATTTTTATTGTGGTTATTAAGAGAGAAAGATGATTTTTATTGTGGTTATTAAGAGAGAAAGATAGAGACGTTGATATGGGAGTGTTGACATCAACATCGATGAACAGCCTTATGCTAAAATGATAAATTTCGTAACTTAGTTTACACGGTTCATTTTTTTTTTCATGAACCATGAAATTGCTGTAGTCCTAAGCAAAAAATTTTTCTTTCTCTAAGTCAAACCTATGCTTATGCAAGTTTCTTCTTTTAAAGGAAAACCGTTGCAATGAAGATTTTCCAGTATACTGTTGGAATGCAACATCGTAAATCATGCGGCCGGTCTCATTTCATTGTGCTGCAAGGTTTAGGTAAAGCTTTTCATGAATGGGGGTACATTTGATCTTTAACATTGGCCTGTGCCTAGCCTAGGTAGTCTGTTTGTTATAATTGTTGTCTGTTTATAACACAGTATATATCCATGTATATAAGGGATACAAGCAATTCAAGTATCAGCAATAGGTTACAGGCTTTTAGGATGTTAACTAAATGCATGGTTTTTCACCGTGTCTACTGGATTTTGTCAACACAAGCAAACCCGTTTGCGTACACAATTTCTGCAACAGTAAAAGTATCCAAAATTGAAAACAAAAGAAGTACACCATTTTCAGCGTCCGAATCTGAGCAAACAGTGTCCAAATAGAGAGACATTATTCAAGAATTTTAACACACAAAATAATTGTGTCGCTCATATACATGACCTTTGGCTGCTTTGAAGATGTATTTGGAGGATCAATACACAGTTCCATCATAATCATCCATGCAGATTAAATACAATTACAAAAAATAAAAATGTCGACGATGGGGTTGAGAGATTTACAAACAGAATATGATAATCAATGAATTTGAACCTTCAGGCAGCTCAGCTCAGCTCAGCAGCTACTACCAGGTACATACGTGTATGTTAATTATATACACATGCAGGTGGTGCTGTCAGTAAGTCACGTACGGAGGAATGGATGTTGCTGAAGACTTTCCATTGCACGGCGTACCAGCAGCACAAAGCCGTCAATATCGTGAAAGCTGAAATCAAGTGCTTTTCTCACCGCTGCAAGTACGTCCTCATGTTGTGACTTTTTCAGAGAATCATTGTATGCGTCTTCCGACCATTTCAGAGCAAGCACAGCAAATTGGACGAAATTTGCAAACTGTAAAAGTTGCAATGTCTGTGCTGCAGGAAGTTGAATACCACAATTTTTATCTTGGTTGTTTATTTTGGTGGGATCAATCACACAAGGACATGAAGTAGATGAAGGGGCTTGAATATTTCTATGGACGGATGCCTGCGATTCCATTTCCCGTAAAGATGAAGCCGAACAGGGAGGAAATGAACTTTTCAAGCAAACAAGCCGCATAAATGCAACAGCCCTGCATTTATATGATAAGGCTGCAGCTGCCATGTTTTTGAATTTCAGCAATTCATAAGCACAGCCCTGGGCAGCCTCCATGTAAACATTCATAACTTTCTCCACTGGACAATCACAGACCTCCAATCGGGATGCCAGGATTAAGAGTTTTAAGGCTGCTTCCAAGTATAAGATGATGGGTTCCAACTCATCTTCTGTGCTTGCTTTTCGAAGCTTGTCTGCACTCTGCATTAGCCTTCTAGATGCACAATATTCTTTATCCCAAATCTGTAGACATTTATCCACTACTGCAACAGAATCACATGCTGAGATATTTTTAACAGGTTCACTAATATAATGGTTGTCTTTCGATTTAAGTTCAGAATATGAACCCACGACAATTTTCTCATTATGATTTCTACTCCAAATCTCTTTGCTGTTTCTGGAGATTTTGGGCTGCGAGCTTGAAGATTTTCTCTGTCGCTTTACATCAGGTTCCTCATGCACTTCAGCTATGCATTTTCTCTTACAATTCTGGTTACCGCGTTTTTCGACTGTGACCGATGCAGCGTTCCCGTAGTAAACACGCAAGAAACTTCCGTATTGGCCACACAACGGAGGCAATTCCCTCCATGAAACTCCTTTTCCATTCTCAAATATTTTTCGAACATGCCTTAGAACGCTTTGCAGTCTTGCATCAGTGATTCCTGAAAGGCATTTTCCTCCTCCAATCTCCATTCCTTCGATGATTACAGAAATGATAAGATAGAAGCACAAACCCTAACTTAAAGCCCTAGTTTAAACAGATTTCTAAATAAAACATGGAAATCTGGTGGAGAAACAAAACAAAATACTAACCCGCAGGCAGTTGGAAATATCGGACGACTTTCTGCAACGAACGAGGAGGACCCAGCACAGAGGTATTCCGCAAGAGCCTGACCAGCAACAAGGAAACAAACAAACACAAAGTACGCGATTCAGGTTTCAACGGTGGCCTTCCAGCCCAGCCCAAATATTTTTAAAACGTTGCCCAGGTATTCCCAGGCAGGCGGTGTTACGCGGGAATTTGTTGCCTCTTTAGCTTCTGCGGTGCGAGCACACATTTTCGAAATTTCTCCGACAACGGGACCACTCTGCGTAAGTGTTACTGTTTTCATGGTGGGACCCGCACCTATGATAGCCACGTGGCGTGATGGAGTTGGTGAAGGGCGTGACATGTTAGAACAATTTCGTTACGAAGACAAAGGCGCGTTCCATCTGCTGCAAAAATATGGGTCAGAAAAACATTTCCAAATCGTTGTACCAATTTTTTAGAAAAAAAATTAAGGCTTCATCTTCATCCAACAAAGAAACCCATATCCTCCTCTTTACCAACGCCCACGTTGAATTTAACTATTCAAGAATACCTTTAGACACGGATCACTCAAACTTTTTATCGCCGGCAGTTACAATTATAAAACAAAACGAGTGCATGTGGAAATAAAAACACACACCCGCAAAGTATTGTGAGTTAAATGTTGTGAATGGGTCGAATGTGGCCTGCAGCTCTTTCTACTTCTCCTACGCCACTGACCAGAGGTATGGTTGACACAATCCCTAGCAGCTGCCTTAGCAAATACAATGAAATGGTGATAATCCAGACTGGAAGTTGTGTGGTATGAGGATTAAAATTATAATTTGCAGACGACCCTGCAATACTGAGGCATGCAGATTGTCACTCTTCGGTTCGGTTATGGGCTTCCATGTCGACCAGATACCGCTAATGTATAGCTCCTTCTTCCTGATGTTCTTGGATGGCTCCAGTTCGTACATTTGGAATGCATGGGGATTTTCCTGTATCAGAACTATTTTCCTCACGGACTGCCTTATTTGGCAGCGTAGCGCCTGCATGCAGCTCTACGCTGACACCACTGTAATTGTTGCAATGGCTTCCTTTTCCGCCTTCTCCTTGGCCGCTGCTTGTTTCTGCAAAACGCCAATGACTACTCTGCAGAAACGAGACGAATTCGTACCTTGTCGTGGAGGTTGTTAGAAGGGGACGCTTTAAAAGCCCTTTTGAGTAGCGTGAACCAGGAGCAATAACCCATGTTGCACTCTGAATCCCAGATAATGGCCACTGTTCGCTCCTGCGTTTCCAAAAAAATCAAAGCTACACAGTGGGAAGCAATCTCCCACCCCTAAAACTAGGAGAAAATTTAGCCGAGACATTTCTGGTATATTCGTTGCTGGCGACTGAGCCAGATGTCGCCTAATCAAGCAAATTACAGCATCAACTGAAGCCGTCGTACCTGTGGAACTGCGATGGTTTCCACCACATTAGAGGCTCTGCAGAACTCTATTCCTGACTACATCAACTGAAGCCGTCGTACCTGTGGAACTGCGATGGTTTCCACCACATTCGAGGCTCTGCAGAACTCTATTCCTGACGAAATCCTGCAGCTGAATTTCTGACGCCATTAATCATACTAGATTTAATGCATGAAACGTATTGATATGTGTTTGCAAGAGAAGTTAGGGTTTCCACATAACTTAATCACATTATTTAGTAAGTTTCTAAATGATTTCGGGTCCGACGCCCCCTGAGTCTAAATAATTTCGGAGGTAGATAATTAGTAACAATATATTCAATATAGATAGTTTTCTTTTATTAGGGATAAAGTTTGAACAGCCCCGAGAGGCACTGACACCCTGGCAAGGACCTTTCCATTTATGGGACCTTTGTAGTAAGTTTACTGTCTCCTTCTGAAATTTTCTTATTTCATATAAGTTTATGATGCATGAGCTGTATTTGTTTCTTAATTATTTATTGTATATATATTGGATGCATACGTACTTCATCGAGTTCATGTATTTGGGTCATCCTTAAAGTCTGATTTAATTGCTCATTAAAGCTAAGTTGATTAGTTAGTCTTAAAGAATGGTAGGCAATTGCTATTTTATGTTAGATTCCACTACTCCCAAGGAATTTTTCCATGACCTTCTTTACAAATTAGGTTTCTTCATCACTTTTGAGCACAAATGGAATTCCAAATCATATGAGCATATGTTTTCTTAGAAAGTTAACAACTACCTTAACATCATTTGTTGATGTGGCCTTGTCCTCTACCCACTTAATTACATAGTCTATATAAACTAAGATATATTAGCATTCATTTGAAGGCAGAAATGGTTCTAAAAAGTCTATGCTCCATACATTAAAAGGTTTTGTTATTGATATGGGGTTAAGTGGCATTTCTTGCCTTTTGAACATTTCCCCTATACATTGACAACTATCACATGCTTAAACATAAGTTTGATCATCTTTAAAAAAATTTTGGCCGGTAATATTTTTAATGTTGTTCTATTGCTATTAAAGTGTCCTCCTCCAAGATCATTATGATAGATATAGAGAATTTCTTATTATTCATCTTCTACAACACATCTTCTAGCTATTTCATCCTATATGCTATAGGTGAGGCTCACTCCAAATATACTTTGATACATTCTTTAAAAAAAATTTCTTTTACTCTTGATTCTAATGGTTTTGTGTCTTTAGTGTGATAAGATAGTTCACTATATTAGCAAACCATTTGTCTTTCTTGACTAGGAACATTTGTTCATTAGGGATTTTTGACTAAATTGACCTTGTGTTCTATTTTCCTCTAATATTTCTAATCAAAAGAGGTTATCTATTGCAAGGCTATCCCTACCTTTCTTGTCAAGTATTTCAAGATTAAATTCTTGAAGCAATAAGCATCAACTTATCATTCTAGCATTCTCTATCTTTTTGTTGCCTAGGAGCTTAATAGCTAAATGATGAGTGTATACCCTAGTCTTATAGCCTATTAAGGAATGCCTAAATTTTTCTAAGGCATATATGATTGCTAAAAGTTATTTTTCAATAGTTGTATAATTTAGTTGGGCTTAGTCCAAAACTCCTAGACACATAGGAAATTACTCTCAGTTTATTTTCTATATATTGCCCAAGTACTGCTCCCATAGCCATATTGGTAGCATCACACATTATATCAAAAGGAAAAATTCCAATTTGGTGCATTGAGTATGAAGGCTAAAGCTACCTTCCCTTTTAACTCAGTAAAGGCTTGTAGGCATTCATTAGTCCAACTGAAAGGTACATCTTTTTCTAGGAGTTTATAAAAGACTTAGTAATTTTTGAAAATTTTTTAATGAACCTTCCATAATACCTAGTGATGAGTGGCGAGATACCCCTACACTCAACCATACGAATACAAGCGTTCTCATTCGCGATCCGGTCGAACTCCGCAGACGAACTAGTTGTGGCACCTAGATCATTAACCTTAGGTCACAGTTCACTGTCTTCCCACCTAGACTACTATTATATTTGTCACGTATGGTTTAGTTCATAGTGAGGTGTATGATATGTTCCTAATCTAATGCTACTCCTGAAGGCAGTGGAATGTAATATTAACTAAGCTAAGCTAGGAGGAAAGGGTAAGAAAATCTAATCTATCCTAAGTGCAATGAGCAACCGTTCCTTGATTATCCATACACATCTTGGACTTCGTGCACGACTACCACTGGGATTACCAAGAGCAGATCCTAGGTACGCCACTGAGATACCAAGTAGTCACACTTAAATGCTCGTAATCAAGTCGTACTCATTCTGTGTTACTAGGAGATAAGAGTGAGAGAGAAAGCAGTAAATAACATTTAAAGAAATAACAATTAATTAAATAAATAACAAAGTGAATGCTGCAATGATGAAGTAATCTCGATCTTTATTGCCGATCATGTGCGTGTCCAAGTACGTCACACTCGAATAAAGGATGTCGTACAATTATATTCACCACACTGCGAGCAGACACTGGAAAATAATCTATCTCTGGAAAGGGAAAACTACCAGAGCTTCACTAAGGAACTAAACTAGATGTCTAAAACTGGGAAAGCCACCTCTTATTTATAGGAATTGAGGCAGACCGTGATATCGTGTACGTGATATCGCATACGCGATATCGCGGCTGGTGTGCGATACGCGATATCACAGCCCATGGGATATCACAGTAGTAATATCACAACCCCTATGATATCATAGGTGTGATATCACAGCAGCAATATCACAACCAGCAAATTCATGACTCATCATACCACCACAACTGAAAGAAAACTCGTCCTTGAGTTACAGAGAGAACAAGCTCCATTGATTACACAGTGGATAGGTATGGGATTATTGACTGACTAGAATGGATTCATGCCGCAGTTTGGGGTGAGACACAACACAAAAGAAAATCTTAAGATTACAAAATGGTGGAACTCATGTAGTTCCTGGTGGTGGTGGCTCCTCCATAGGTGTCCTTCCCTTTTCTTGTGCTCTAGGTCTTAGAATTTGATGGCGTCGAAGTATGGCCTGGAGTTTCTCCTCTTGTAAGGCCTTGAGTGCCTTGGCATGCGTGTAGGTTTTCGCTTGTGCCATAGAGGCATCCCAGTCAGCCTTCTCTTTTTCTTTTGCCACCCTTTTATTCTCTATCAATAGTTTATTAAGTTGCTCGGTTCTAAAAGTGTCCAGCTAGTTCTGAGCAACCTTTGGCCCTATATTCGGAAAGTTAAATACTTCCAAAATGGCTTGAACAGACTAGTTAACAGTCACACCACAATTGTTAACCATGGTGCCTTCTTCTTTATTGTGCCAAAATTGGTATGTTTCCCCTAAGTACCAGGCACCGCTTTCAAAGAGGGTATCTCCTACTTCTACCTACCCAAACTGTATGGTAGGAGGATCTTCTTGATGAATGCTAAATGATTGTTCCTCATGTTCTACATGTTGTCTGGCAGGATCTTGTCTTTCACCTCTCCTAGGTTGTTTGATCACACCTTGAGCAAGACCTTTCTGTTGTTTGCATTTCGGGGCCATCTGCAATCACACGGAACCAATTGTTAGCAAGGTTGTTACCAAAGTTAGGTTATACCTTACTACTTGCCTTAATAGATTTACTTTATTTTTGTGTGATGTTAATTATTCGAAGAACATGTCCCCGAAATATTATAATGTTGAGTCCTTGTTGCTTAGGTGGCTTCCAAATTTAATTTTCTGGTATAGCTAAGGGGATGAAATTGTTTTTGACACATTTTATTCTTAATTTTAGAACTAATTACCCTTAAAGATGTCCTTCGGGTGATGATGAATTTCAGAAAATTTATGCACTATTCAGCATGTGCCCCTCCCCCACGACTAAGTTGAACACTCTGGGGTCAAGTAGGTTCAGATGGAATGAAAATCAGAGCACCAGCAAGCGAGATATAGGTATAAAAGCAAGGGTCTCACAATCGCAAGCCGTAGAGAAAAAATTTGAAAAACTCCACTGCGTGAATAGTGGAAAATGATGGTAAGTGTTGCGGGGAGGTCACGTATATATATTTTTATCAAAGCTAGGGCACTTAGAGAATGTACCAAATTTTTAATATGTTGTTGAAATTAAACGATGTAAACTAAGGACATCTGGATGATTGTTATAGGGTTCCAAGGTAATTCAACTAGTTTTGAAGGCACAAAAATTATGATGGTGTGGAATTTATCAATAAGGACCTCAGATGGTAGAGGAAAAAGGCTATGTGATGATTCATAGGAACATTGAATCAGAGGGATAGTAATAAGGGAAAGAATATCATGAACAATACACTGAGGGTAATAAATGATGTGTTTGAGCTATGTCATAAGTGAAAATTACAAAGGATTACACAAGTGGGTCCTCCCCAAAGTAGGTTCCAACCTATAATGCCCTTGTGTAACCACACTTAAAGTGTCTGTGGGCACTAGAAGGGTTAAATGTAATCTGCACTAACTCCACAAAACACACACATGTAAATATCAACGAAATGAGATGAAAATTCTATATTACACGAGACACGAGATACAATTACACGAACAGTGAAATGAGACGAAGTATA
>MNCI01036030.1:517176-563874 GCA_015680685.1 Gnetum montanum
AAAAACACACAAAAAGATAAAAAGATAAAACAAAAAGTTGAAAAATGAAAAACTAGAAAACAAAAAGTTGTAAAATTTAAAGAAAATGAAGAATATTTATTAATTCTACTTGTTATTAGAATGGGGGGTATCCCTCATAGCTAAACAGTTGAGGATGGAAAGGATTAATAAATGATGACTAGAATCCTTACTTTTTTTTGAAAGTATTCTGGCTTGGTCATATTTACTCAATCGGGCTTCACACACTTGATTATAATAAGCATAGTGGGGCACTTTATACGATGTAGTTCTCGGATAACAAGTTAACCCATTATGATATTTGGGATTGTTAGATTATATGCAAGGATTAATAAATATTATTTTCCACTACCTTCAGGAGTAGCATTAGGTTAGAACACATCATACACCTCATCTAGACTAAACCATACGTGACATATGAAAAACTAGTCTAGATGGGAAGACAACAAACTGCGACCTAAGGCTAACTATCTAGGTGCCACAACTAGTCCATCTGCGGAGTTCAACCGGATCACGCGTGCGATGCTCATTTCGTATGGTTGAGTGTAGGGGTACCTCGTCACTCATCAGTAGCTAATGGATTAAAAAGGGTAAACACATCCTATAGTATGAAAAGATCCCATAAGAACATGTAAAAGTAGCATTTTGTTAATCTTTTGATGCTATGTATACTTGATTATAGCCACTAAACTCATCTATAAAACAATAATGGACTTTACATTATTTTCAAGATATATATGATGTTGGTAAATGTTTGGAAAAATTCCTTGATGAAGATCTTCGTAATTCCATGTGAATGCCTTAGACTTTTCTCCTTAGGATTTCAATTAATTTTTTTCTTGGTCAATTGTTAATTGAAATTCTATTATTACTGGTCTATTTTCTTCAAGGAAAATGTACTTAAGTGAACTTGTTAATTTATTAAGTTATAAAGAAGTATTGCAAGGATGGTCTATATTAATTCCAATAATTCCTTATCCTAGACTAAAATTTTGGTCTAGGAGATTTTGTTGTTCTTCAATAGAGGAGTCTAGTAGGCCTACATCAAAATTCTTAAGCACTAATATTTCCCTCTCTTTAGCCATTGAGGACATTGGAACTATATAAAGCATTATTCCTTTCTTAAGGTTTTGATTAATTATATCTTATTTTGTTTCCTTAAAAATATAAAGTATGAACACGAGATTAGCAAAAAGTCAATTGAATTTGGCTTAATCTACAATGTATACTTGCATTAGTAGTTACAATCTAAGGATTCCTAGGATAATTGGGAAACATTTGAGGTTTCTAACTTCTCACATTACAAAGTTCATTGGGATCTTCCATTTTCTACCTCTACAATCAAGTCCTTCACTATTCCTAATGGTTTCACCAATGAACCATTGACCATGAAAATAGGCATATTTACTGTTCTCATGCTTTCCAAGTATAATGTTTCAATCATTTTACATGATAAATTGTTGATCTTTGCACCTAAATCTAATAGGGAATTTCCAATTCTTTGATCATTAATTTTTATAGTAATGGTTGCTATCCCTGGCTCTTAATATCTAGGCATTTCATGGGTCTTAATTAAGTGTGACAAATTATCTACTAGGTACACTTTCCTAGGAATTTTTCTTTACTTCTCTTAGTGCATAATTCCATCAAGTATTTGGCATAGAGAGATGTATCTTTTATAGCTTGCTCAAATGGAATATGAAAATACAATTATTTAAACATATTCTCAATGTCTGCCTTGGTATGGAAATCCTCTTGAAACCGGAGTGTTCAGCTTAGTCGTGAGGGAGGGACACTTGCCAAAACATGCCTAACTTTTTTGAAATTTATCATCGCCCAAAGAACATCAGCTAGGGTAATTAACTCTAACAATTAGAATAATTGTGTCTAAAAATCATTTAATCCCTAGGTATACCGAGAAACTAAAATGGAAACCACCTAAGTCACAGGACTCATTATTACAAACTTTTGAGCAAGATCACACGTGATAACATAAGACCATTAATTAAGGAAATCAATAAGGTATAACTTAATTCCAAAAACAACCTTACTAATGCTTGGCCCGTGTGATTATAGATGGCCCTGAAATGTGGACAACAGGAAGGTCCTACCCAGGGTGGAAGTAAACGATCTTGGAGAGTTGGAAGACAAAGACCTGCTAGAAAACATGTAGAATAGGAGGAGCAATCATTCAACATTCACCAAGATGAACCTCCTACCAGATGGACTGGGCAGGCAGAAGGTGGAGCTGCTGCAGTGGCTGAACCAAGACAACAACTCACGTTGCCCCAAGAGTGTGTTCAGGCTATCATTGAGAAGTCCACATTCACTGTAGTGATTTTGGAATTGAACTTTGAATCATTTGTAGAGTTTTCCCCTAAAGCCATTAGGGATCACCTTAAAGGGTCTCCCTTATGACCTATCCTCTCTGAAAGTAGTGCCTGGTACCTAGGAGAGATGTACCCATTTTGGCACAATAAGGAGCAAGGCACCACTGTTAATATTTATGGTGTGATAGTTGACTTCTCTGCGCATGGCATTTTGGAAGTGTTAAACCTTCCAAATATAGGGCCCAAGGTTGCTCAGTTATTTACCCGTTCAGATGTTAATGTGCGAAAGGATTGGTTGGAGAAGACTTATGGCAGAGATAAAACATTTGGTGAATTGACAACAGAAGAGAGGGTTTACTTCAAAATTGAAACATATCACCTCTTCCCCATAATGGGCCTAAAAAGAATATCGATGTATGCGACTAGAGGATGTGTAGTGTTGATGGGAAAGGTTAACGCTAACCTACCTCATCTATATTTGACGGAGATCTTGAGATGGTTCGAAGAACGAAAGATAGGGAAGATGGCGCTGCCTTTCCCTTGTCTTATCAGAAAGTTGTGCCAACGTGCTAGTATTTGGTGATACACTAATAACGTCCTTTGAAAAGCCTATACTACTTCATATGTTGAATTGTTAAAGGTGCCAACTCCAAGAAAAAGCACTGGCGAAGAGCTGGGACCACAACAAGAAGAAGAAAAAATGGCTGGACCAACTACAATCCAACTTGCAGGACCTAGTCAACCTCTAGCCATGGATCCCAACCAACAACAAAAAGTAGGACGTAGCATAGGCCAAGATCATCTGCCACCACCGCAAGACTACAGACAGTCAATGAGCCATCTTAGGGCCATCATTGAGATGGTCAGTTGGGGAATTCGTGATGATGCAAACCTCTTCTAGATCATCAATGATGTCATCCAACCTATAGTTTCATTGGAACGCACAAGGGGATGAGTATCTATTCAAACAAGAGGAGGGGAAAGTAGATGGTCAGAACAAATCTCAGGAAACGCAGCATCTTTCCAGGTGCAGTTAAAGACTGGTGAAGGGGCCACTATGGTGGTCATGCAATACCAGAATGCCATGGAAGTTGCAAAAGTGATCACTGACCACATCAAAGAATCCTTCAACGTACCTATTGTGCCATTGGTAGATCTCACAGGAGCATGGGATGCTCAAACTCCGGCCAAAACCTCAATGACTCCTGCAGAACATGAGGATGTGCTTGATCGATTGCTTCAAATAGGGCAAGTAATGGCATCCCTGTTTGACATCCCTCAGGATCTTACAACAATTCAATTAGACCTCATTTCCACAAAGGGGAAGCTGGTCTTATCTGAAGTGAGGGCCAAGCATGCTAAAGCTGAAGTGTAGAAACTACAAGAGCAACTTGTGGCCTTACAAGCAGCATAGCGGGACCCTCTACAATTTGTTCCCGTAGAACAGCTAGAAAACTTTAGAACTAAGTAGCTAACCAAATTAATAGAGGAGAATCAAAGAGTGGCCGATGAGAAAAAGAAGGCTATTTGGGATGCCTCCACAACACAGGTGCAAACCCATGTGCATCTTAATGTACTCAAGGCCTTATAAGAAGAAAACAAGCAGCTGGTTGTAGACAATCTTCAGTTGAAAACTATAGAAAAGGAAAAGAATGTTCTCGATGAAAACTTTCATCAATTATGAGAACACTTCATCCGGGTCAACTGAGACATGAGCTGTTTAGCTAGAGAAAATCGAACTCTCTCAATGGAGGAAGTACACACCATTCATCAAAAGTCAATGATTGAGATAAGCGCATGGCAAAATGAGGCTAAATAACATGAGAAGCTAAAGGAGTACTTCCGTGATTAGGTGGGGATGTATAAACAGATCCTTCAAAAGGAGATCCATATGGCCAAGGCCCAAATCAACACTATTAGTGCTCAACAAATTGATTGGCGGGCCATATTGGACACATACACGTTAACCCACCAAGTGGAAGTTAAGAATCGGGACCTATAGATTTAGGAGTTGACAGAGTACATTGAGTTCGCAAACCTAAGATACGCCTACCCTACCATGTTAATAGTAGGGCACCGGAGAAAGGAGCTTGAGTAGCAAGTAGCTTCCACCCACATCAAATACAAAGCAGAATTTGCAGAATGCAAGAGGCTGTTGGAGAAATTGGAAGTCGAAAATTTTGAACTTGAGATGGTAAAATCCAGCTACCAGGAATAGAAAGATGTTGCAACTAACTTGGCTCAATGGCTAACAGACCTTTACAAACACAAAAACAAAGCTAGAGCCTATGAGGAGGAACGACGGGTGTTCGTGGCTTGGTATGTCAAGGCCAACCAAATGTTCCTGCAACTACCCTGTCTATGAGAGGTGTCAACTTTGTCAAACATTGGAACATTAGCATGGATGGTACAAGACCCTTGAACTGAAGAGGAGAAGCTCCAGGCCATACTTCGGCATCATCCAACCTCAAAACCTAGAGCACAAGACAAAGGGAAGGCACCAATGGAGGAACCACCACCACCAGGAACTACATGAGTTCCAAATTTTTGTAGTTGTAGCATATTCTGTGTGTTGTGTATTTATTTTGTTTTCATTTCACACTGCGCCATAGTCCCATTTTCACCATCGAATAATCCCATACCTATTCGCTGTGTAATAACTGTAACTCGAGGACGAGTTTTCATTCAGTCGTGGGGGTATGATGAGACGCAATATCGCATGGGCCGTGATATCACATACGCAATATCGCAGCCCACCGTCAGTTCTATAAATAAGAGGCAGCTCTCCCTTGTTTCAACATAGAGTTAGATTGTAGCTAAACTCTAGCAGTTTGATCCCTCTAGAGATAGATTATTTTCCCATGTATGCCCACAGTGTGGTGAATGTAATTGTACGACATCCTTTATTCGAGTGTGACGTACTTGGACACGTACACGATCAGCAGTAAAGATCAAAATTACTTCATCATTGAAACATTCACTTTGTTATTTATTTAATTAATTGTTATTTACTACTTTCTTAGTTAATACTCACTCACCCTTATCTCATGTTAGAATGCGGAATGAGTACGACTTGATTACAAGCATTTAAGTTTGACTACTTGGTAACCTAGTAGCGTACCTAGGATCTACACTTAGTAATCCTAGTGGTATTCGTGCACGAAGTCCAAGATGTGTACTATTAATCAAGGAACATATGCTCATCACACATAGGCTAGATTAGATTCTCTTACTCTTTCTCTCCTAGATTAGTTAATATTACTCTCTTTCTATTGCCTTCAAGAGTAGCGTTAGATTAGGAACCACATCATACACCTCACTCTAGACTAAACCATACATGACAAAGCTAATACTAGTCTAGGTGGGAAGACAACGAACTGCGACCTCAGGCTATCTATCTAGGTGACACAACTAATCCGTCTGCGGAGTTCGACCAGATCGTGCATGAAAACGCTCGTATTCATATGGTTGAGTGTAAGGGTATCTTGCCACTCATCATTAGTCTAATACAACTTTGAGAAGTCTATATAGCAACAAAGAGAATCTTCAAGACTTTGAAACTTGAAAGATATTTTTATTATTCAATTTGAAGCATTCAATTAAATTCAATAGATTGCTATCTCTTGAATAAAAGGCTTGCAATTTTAGAGATTTCAACACTGCTTGACATAAAATTGGTAGAATATAAATGGAAATAAAATGTATAAAATATAAATAAAACCAATAAATTTTAGTACATTTGGTAGATGGATTTGTGGTTTAAAGATAATTCTTTTAAAGCATTTGGTAGATGGATTTGTGGTTATACACCATTGATTTTCCATCTATCATCATTATTGATGTATATAATCATGTGGTAGCACATCTAACATTAGTGATAGTCTTGTTTGGATCATTCAAAGATGTATCTTCATTTTTACTTGAAGGTATTTCCATTTTGGGAGATCCAAATGTATTTTCCTTTTCTTCTTAATTTTCTACTTTAATTTCTAGGTCTCCATGTTTAAAATCATTTTCTAGTGTATAATCAAAGTGTAAGATATATGCATCTAAGTCCTCTATTTGGTCCATATTCTTATGTTTAGAACTAATAAGTAGATTGGTTGCTTCTATGCATCTTTGAAATAGTTTTATATCCTCATTTTCAAGCCTTTGGATGTCTTCTGATTTAGTGGCTACTACATAGACTAGTTTTTGCTCACACACTTACTCTTGAACTTAATGGTCGGTTGGTATAACGGCTGTGTTAATATTTTCAATCTTTGGCCTATGACTACATCCTTTATCATGATTAATTATGCATGGATTTTTCTTTTGTCTCTCCACTTTGCTAGATTCATTATTTCTATCAAGTGTTGGAGTAACAATGGATGTTGGCTTTTACTTAGGATTGGAGGACATTGGTTGTAAAATGAAGGGTGTTACACTAGATTGGGATTGTGCTAGTTTGGATGAGTTAGTAGGTCCATGAGTGTTGTTCTTATGCATGGAAACCATCCGAAAGAAAGGATGTCTTCGAGATTAGTGTGTGGACCAATTGGCATTATCATTTTTATGTATGTCTGCAAAAAAGTGGCATTCTTTCATTAATGTTGTGGTGTTGCACCCTCTTGTGTTGCTAGATATGACATGTGATAGATGGAAGTATGGGAATATTGAGGATATGATGAAGGATGAGAGGTGTGAGGTGGTGATCCTTCAGAAGATGTCATGGGTCGATGATATTTGGGAGAGTGGTAGTAGTGATTTGAGGTAGAGGAAGTAGAACCAATCAATTAAATAGGTTATTGAATGTAATATCTATACAAGTCTAGCCGGTAGTAAGGGTAGTCATGGTTTGATGATGGCCTCCCCGATGACTGTGGGTTTTTCCATTGTGTTTAATAGTATTTTTTAGGTTGATAAGAAATCCCACTAGGATAGTATGGTTGGTTATAGGACGGTCTATGATTGCATTGTGAGGTAATTTTCTAGGCATTTTCTTTTGTACAAACTTTAAATTAAATGCAAAATCCCAAGACTCATGTACATGTAACATGATTGAGAAATACCCCTTCAAATGATATATATGCAGATGTCACATTTGTCATCTTATTTAGTAGTCCATAGCCTCTTCTTCTATAGTCATTTCTCCTTTTTTCAAATCATTTTTCTTACCTATCTCATGGTCTCTTTTCCTTCTTTTATTGTGATCACTTGATTTATATTGCATTAGTCTTTCCTCTATGGCTTCTACACAAGTTGTAAATGTCCCATTTATCCATTTTGACATATTATCTAACCTTGCTTCAAGCTCATTGATATATTTTTGTATTGACAAGATTTATTGTGAAATCACCTCATCATGAGCCACCTCTTTTTCCTCATCATAGATATGGATCCTCTTCTTTTGAAGAGTTAGGTCCCAGTGATATTTCTAAACATTATCTTGTTTACATAACTCTCCTTCTTCATTTTCTACATGCTTGATTAGCTTTTGGGTTTCATGATTTCCTAGTTCATATAATTGACCTTGAGCATACATTTCAACAATTTATCTTGTTTGACTATGAAGACCATCTATGATGTGGAAAAGTTGCTCTTCTTGAGAGAAATCATGACTTGGACATTCATTTAGTAACAAATAGTATCTATCTAAGGCCATATCCAAGGGTTCATGTTGTTCTTATTTCCATCCTTGGATTCGTTTTCTTAGGTTGAACATCCTTGCATAGGTTTGGTATTTCTTGTTGAAGGGTTTAGTATTATGGACCACCAATGAATTGAATTTGGTTTCAATGATCTATATCATACTTCAACTTTATCTATTACTATCCTAGGAAGGAGCTTAAACTTTTACCATCCACTTTCAATGTTTTGTAATATGCATGCATCATGGAAAGCTTACAAATGATTTTTTGGATCAAAATCATAACCTCCCATACATTTATGGATGTTATTCATATCAAGTCTTTTGATGCAACTTCCCTTGCAATGCCTATGAGGTACTTTAACTACCTCTATGATCTGTGTCATGCTCTTAGTGGCCAACAAGGGTTTACCATGATCAAACATTTCATGGTGAAAATTTCTATTTCTATTTATTTGATTGTAACAATTTTGTCTATGCTCATTTTTATCTCTTTGATTTTTCCTTTGGTTTTGATTTGTGTTTTTATTTCAACCCCATAGTAGAGCTCTATCTCTATACCTACATTTATCTTTATCAAAACTAGATGTTGAAGAGATAGAGGAAGATGAGAAACTAGAAGAGTCGTCATGGCTTCTATAGTGGTTCCCATGATCCCTTGATTTATCTTTCCTAGGTTTTAAGGAGGTCCTAGGCCTTGAGGCCTTCTCTAGTCTAGGACTTACTTCATCTTCTCTAGAATTATCTACCTTAGATGAATGTAGTCCTTGAGTGTAGTCAAGATGGTCATAAACATATGAGACCCCTACATAAGGTTGGTCACTCCAATTTTCTTCAATAAGTATCTCATCAGTATTTCAATGAATGTTCTCTCCATACAATGCATTATCACTTCCTTGTGAAAGAAACATTTTTATTAGTTAATGATGGGTGTGACATAATATTTTTTGAAAGATAAATCATTAATGCATTATAGTAATCATGTATGATATGACTAATCTAGATAACTAGCACCATCCCTAGAAACAGTGCTAATGATGAGTGGCAAGATAACCCTATGCCAAACTATATGAATCACAAGCATTACACATGATCCAATCGAATTCCATGGATGGGACTAGTTGTGATATCTAGATCGTTATGTCTTGATGGTAGTTTTTTATCTTTCCACTTGGACTAGTGGTAGCTTTGTCATGTATGGTTTTGTCCAAAGTGAGGCATGTGATAATTGATGTTGTTTTGGACTTATGCTACTCCTAATTATAATGAAGAAATAAATTATTTAAACTAATTAACAATGAAAAGTAAATTTTAAACTATCCTATGGGTTATGAGTATTCATTCCTAGCTTGTTGTACACAACCTGAACCCACATATCCACTATTAGGATTACCAAGCACTATGCTATTGGGCGAACCCAACAAAAATGCTACTTAGATTACCAAGAAAATATGTGTTTACACTCAAAACTAGTCATGCTCATTCCATTACCTAATTAACATGCATGGAAACATAAATATTAACTAAGTGCATGAAAAATAAATTACATGGAAATTAGATCTAATCTAAGTTAAAGTGTGAATAAATCTTGATCTTATTACCATTAATGGAATGTGTTTAGGTACATTTTCACTTGAATAAGAATTCATACAACTGACTTATATCCACACTACGGACACTCACTGATCATTCTCTAAGACTATAGAATAAAACTATAGAATTTCAGCTACTCTATTGATCAAAGAATGCCAATATACAGTGGGAGCTCATGTATTTATAGGCAAAGTATAGATACTAAATCAACGAGGCCTCAGAAATGTAGCAAATGCTACATTGACACAACCACATTGATGAGGCAATACCATGTCAATGGGGCTACAATGATGGGGGCACATCAATGTGAGACTTTGACACATCATCACTTTGAGCCTTGATGAGAGATTGTATGTTTCTTGAATTCACGTGTCATAGTCTTTTTTGCCATAACCTATTGCTACTTATCTCAAAAATAAGCATTAGACATAAAGGCTACTTGTTTATAGAATATAAATTATTTCTTGGTTGAGTAGCATATACATTAAAATCCTTTTCTTTATTCTCTAATACAAATTTCTCATTCATGAAATAGATATTATCACCTTCTCTTGAAAACTATCCTAAGCTTAATAAGTTATAATGTAAATTATCAATAGAATAAACATAATGAACTTTAGAAAAATCATCATGAATTTTAACTAAGCTAATAACTTTTTCCATAGCTTTACCTTTGTCACCGAAGCTTACTTTTCTTCCATTAAAGGATTTTAGTATGATAAATTGTGATCTATCATCAATCATATGTTGAGAACACCCATTGTCAAGAAACCATGTCTCTAGGCTGAAAGAGCTCTTTTAGGATAGTTGTACAAGGAGAGCGCTTCTATTGATTGGTCTCCAAACTTATTTTCCTACTTTGCTATTTTTTGAAAAATGATTACTAGCATGGGAATAATGTGATTTCTCGTAATGAGAAAAAATACTAGTTCTACAATTTCTTACTTTCCATAATTAAAACAATATTCTTAAAAGAAATTAGTTGTCATTATTATAATTGGAATTCTTTAAGTAAGAAAAATTTCCTTACCTATTTGTGATCTAATTGTTTATGATCATGAAGGTTTTCTTTGGACATTTATCTTCCAAATTGATTATTTTCTTGTAGATGATCTTTTTAAGGATCTAGACTCATAGCTAAGATCCTTGTTGTCATCACTTAATTGTCCATTCTTAATAATATCCTTGAGCTACTTTGAGCTACGAGTAAACCTATTGAATAAATCAAATGTAACATGAGTAGCCCTTTCTTTCATATCCTTCTTTAGTTGATTCAAGCTTCATGTTATAGTGCTTAGTTTTGTGCTCTTTTTATTTTAAAATTTTATTAAATTTTTCATTGACTTTGAACACCATCTCTCATTTCTCCATTAGCCCTTCTATATCAATGTCCTTACCATCTTTGTATTGAGTTTTAACTATGTATAATGAATTTGGTCCATCTTCATCTTAGCTTGAGCCTATAGCCTTATTTGTGCTAGGAATTTCTTGCTCATTTGGATTAGTATATATAGAGCTTTGAAAATCATCATGTAAATCATAATCTTCAATCATGATTTGAAAAGAAAATAAGTCTTATGTAACAATATCAATATCATTAGCTACTATATCAACATAAGAAAAATGAACAAAAGAGTTTTCTTCTACATTCTCAATTTTATACTAATTTTTAAATGCCTTAATTGATTTTGAATTTCATCTAATTCAACTTTTAATTTATCAAACCTATATCGAGTGCTCTTTGGCCTAAACCTAGTCATCTAATTTTTTATATTTTCTTCATCTTTCTTCTTCTATGGACACTCAACAATCATATGACCCATTTCATCATAATAATAATAAGAAAATGACTTAGTTAGTTTCTTACTAGCTTTCATCTTCTTGAGACTTCTAAGCTTTTTGCCAAGATTAGCAATCTCCTTATTAGAGTCCAAATATGATATTGACGGTTCCTTCATATGTTCATTTTTTCTAGCTTCAACTTTGAAGGCAATTTGCTTCTTTTTGCTAGAAAAACTAGTTTCTCCTTTTCTAATTTTGAATGCTAAAAGAATATTATAGAGCTCAAGTACAATCAATCTAGATAGATCTTTTGCCACTTCTATAGATGAAGCCTTTTCTTCAAATCTACTAGGTATGCTAGAGAAAATGTTTTGGAAAATTATATCATCAAATTGTGCTTCACCAAGCATAGTTTTCTTGCTAACAACCTCATCTACTTGGTTGAAGAAATTGCTAATATTTTCATTTTCTTCCATCCTCAAAACATTAAATTGTGCTCTTAAGGTCAGTAGCTTAAACTTCTTTACTTTATCATCTCCTTCATAAATAGCTTAAAAATGCTCCCATATTTCTTTGTTTGACTAAAGGTTCATAATCTTCATACACATTGCTCTATCCAAGTCATAGAGCAAAACATTCATAGCTTAGGCATCATATACAACATTGTTAGTTCCTCTACTAACTACCAAATATCATTACCATGAGCTAGAAGATATGTCTTCATCTTAAACTTTCATAGAGGATAATCTGAGCAATCAAATCTTGGAGCTTTGTTAGATGAGAATCCCTAATTTTGTATAATGTTCAAGATAATGGAAAAATTACAAAGTAGATGGTTAAGTCAAGAGATGTTGACCAAGCTCTAATAGCAATTGTCATTTCCTAGATGCAACTAAATGTACTAAGAGAGGGGGTAAATAAGGGCCTTATAAAAAAATTGAATTAAGTAGAGGTTGGTAGAAAGACTAATAGAAAACCCAAAATTAACTTAATATTAAAGATAGAGCACATATGCAGAAAGAGTGAATAGATATTGATCTTTTAAGATAGTTTAGCTACTAAATTTTTTAGCCTACATCCACCACCATAAAATTCTCTCTAGATGCTAGGAAGCAAAGTAATTCTATTAATTAAAGAAATTTATAGGGCTTCTTTTACAATCCTACAATAAGCACATCCATTAAGCTCAAAGTTCTAGAAATATGTTTTCACACCATGGAGAAAGAGGTAAATACCAAGCTTCCTAAGAAAATAAATTAGATCTTATATAGAAAAGAAATATAAAGAGAAGAAGAGGATAAGAACAAAAGAAGAAATTCTAGTTCAAACACTAGGCCAAAACCTAGAATTACATAATCTAAGACCAACAACTTCAATTTATAGCCTTCATCTCTTTTAGCCATTTTCATAACCATTTATTAAGCCATTACTATTATGCTAGAGAAGCATGGGAAGTAATATGTTGTATCCATTACCAATATGCTAGAAGGATAATTGAAGAAGAAAGCAAGCCCATTAGATTTGAGCTTCTATTGTTGCATTTAGTATGAGCTTCAAGTGAGCATTAAAATATTATAAGAGGATAAGAAATCTATCATTTCATCTTGGAACTAATGGATCCTTCAAGTGGAAATCACTAGCTCTAATTATAATGATTGTTTAAGCTCCAACAAAGAACCCCTATTTTCATTAATGGGGTTGAACTCGATTTCATAATAGTACACAGTCAAGCTTATAAGAGGAGAAGAAATATATCATTTCATCTTGGCACTAATGGCTCCTTCCCATAGAATCACTAGCTCTACTTATAACAACTCTTTAAGCTTCAAGAAAAAACTCTTATTTTCATTAATGTTGTTCAACATACTTTCATAGTAGTACAGACTCAAGCTTTTATTTGTAACAAATTTTTAATATGAGCTTAAAAGGTATTTTTTTATTTTTGTAAATAAGGTATGACCTTTCTTTACTGAGCTGATATAGATTTACAAACTAGATCTAAATAGGTTTTCTCTTTCCTTTCACTTGAGCTGACATGGCAATAAGTTCTTTAAAGAAAATCAAAAGCTTTTAATTCTTAATACTTTTTCTTGTTTTTAATAGGCATTCTTGTACACGTGGTTAAGGTGCTAACATTATAGAGCTATTCTAGAAGAGATTTGAAGAATAAAAAACTCATTCTAAGATTTTCCTTTATGAGCTAATGTGGCAAGATGTCGAGTAGAGTCTAAAAATGGTTTTGAAGTTTTTATGAGAAGAAATAAGCTTTTCAATCAAGCTTACATGTGTGGAAGAATCACTAACATGGTAGAGCCATTAAAGAGGCTCTTTGTAGAACACAAAAATGGCTCCATGAGCTAGTTCTATTATATATATTTTTTCTCAAGCTAACATGTTAGATCTAATTGAGCAAGCCTTTGTAAAGCAGGAAAATGGCTCTACAAAGTTGGTTCCATTTTGTGCTTTTTTCTTGAGTTGACATGGTAGAGCTAATCGAATGAGCCTTTCATATAATAAAAATACAGCTCTGCAAGCTAGTTCTATTTTGTGCTTTTTTCTCAAGCTAACATTGTAAAGCTAATCAAATGAGCCCTTTGTAAAATATAAAAATGGCTCTATAAGCGCTTTGTTGACATGGTAGGGCTAATTAAAAAAAAATTTCTACAACAAAAATAAGCCTCTACAAATTGGTTTCACATGTTGATGTTACACACAAACACTTTTCCTTCAAAAAATAATTCAAGAGCTCAACTTAGCACAAGAAGAAAAGCTCCATTGAAAAGAAAAAGCTGCAACTAAGCTCGAAATACACAATAGAATCTACACCTTTAAAACACATCAAATTTCTTAGTTACATGATTTGTCAAAATTCTCAGCCCCTATTACCATTTCATGATCTCTAAAATTGGTTTTTCAAGTTATGAGTTATCTATTGGGGTACATGAAAAATTATGTTTTTAGAGCATCATTATTTGTTAGGTTTATGAGTTTAGTAAGGTAGCATTTTAGTGGAAAAATGCTAAATGTTGAGGAAAACTATGATCATGAATTAAACAATTTAATTTAATAGTATGCGATGGGGCATAGATAAGACCTAGCTTTCTAAGAGGTATGCCACAATTTCTAAGGATGTTAACAATCAAGATAGTACCAAGACTCAAATAGTATAGACTCACATAGATTATTTTACGAATATAATTGGAACATAATATATAATCATTAGTTTTGTAACTATCCAAAATTGTTTATAATCAATTATAAACAAGTCATAATGAAACGATGTGACTCATATCATATGAACCGTCACAACCCTATCCTTGGAATATATGTATCTATTAATTAACCACTAAGAAATAATGAGAAGAGATGTGTTGAGAGAAAATTGGATATTAAGAAGGCAATATGTGCAAGAAATGATGAATTATAACAGAAGATACTATGTGTAATGTCATATAGAAGATAACTAGAATTGGAACCATAAGGAACTGAAGGTACATGTCCAAAACAAGGAAGCAGTCTACATCAAGAAATATAATGAAACACAATGTTCATTACAATCAATAAAATTCTTAATGATGATCCAACAATCAAAAGGTAAACAAGTGATTCATAAAAACAAGATGTGAGAAGGATCTAGTTTCCTAATATGAAAAGAAGATCCAAGGTGAACAATTCAAAATTTGGTCTACTTTCCTAAAAAGGAAGAGAAGATCATTCAGAAGGTTATGATAGAGTAAAGAGAATGACTATGAACAAGAACAAACTATGAATGAGGGAGTAGTCCATAATAGGCTAAGTTGCACTGAAGGTATTCATGAGCATCCAACCCACGTAAGATTGATCAATGAGGAAAATTCCTAGATGACCTATCATAAGTAATAAACAAAGGTAAACATTGTAAGGATGTAGCGAAAGAAGAAAAAGAAGAAGATATTTTGAAGAGAAGATTCATAATGAGTTTATCAAATACCAAGAGTGACTGCACAATATGAATAATACAATTACGAAATATCTATAATGATAAATTTGTTTAATTAATGAACTATGTGTTAAGCTTTTTCATAATCTCTATGACCCTTATGTAATTAGAGTTGTCCAAAAGATGTATAACCAAACTCTAACAATGACTTAGGAATATCTAATGTTATTAGTAAGTTTACTTGAAGACTTGAATATCTAATGTTATTAGTAAGTTTACTTGAAGACTTGCATATATAATTTTGGCAATGAGGATTAACCAAGATCTATCTTTCCAAGATTCCTAGTTTAAATATACATTATTTGAATTTTTCAAAAATTTATAGTATTTCTTAAATTTATATTACTTTTAAATATTTAATTAAAAACTTTATTTTTCTTATTAGCCCAAAACCTTATATGTTTCATGGATGCAAAAAGAAAATAAGCTTTCCTACTTAAGAGGTTCTGATTCGTAATGCATTTCAATGTAGAAATACGATGATAATATAGTTGTATTGACAAGTGGTCTAGTTGTATTGAAGATGGACCTTTGCAATTTACCCCATAAATTTTGTATATTATATATTTTTAAAACTATAAAACTTGTAAAAATTTTACATATTTGAGTGAATAAATAATAAAATATGATAGTTGTGAAATTTTTTTCTTTGCCATCCTATCCATGAATAGAAAAAAGTCTTTCTAGATTAAAAAAAAAAAAACAAAATAACAAAAGACTAGAAAGAATATTCACTCATGTTTTATATTGCATAATGTTGAACTACACACTATGTATTTTCATCTACTTATTCCACTTGAATTTGCTTTTGAAGCTAGGTTTGAATCAAAGAAATCCATTTTCTAGATGGTTTACCTTTTTCTTTTCATTTATTGAGTAAAATGAAAATAATAAATCTTTGGATTGGAAGAATTAAAGAATTTGTATGCTTCTAAGTTTTAACCATAACAAAAATATCATGAATCAAAGGTATATTATATTACCATAATCATTAGAATCATCCTATCCTTCTTCCAACAAAATGAGGTCAATTATATGAGTTCCTTTTTTGTTATTCAAACAAAGTTATATTGTAAAAAGCTTCAATATAATATCAGGAGCATCAATGTTATTAGTGAGACATTGCTTACTTGGTTAAATTATGTGCCTTATAATGGACAAACAAAAGGAGTTTTGAAATTAGTCTAATAGATCCAAAAGGGTCTCCCCCAATAAATGTAAAGTCTACAACCAACAAATTTTATATTTTCTTTGTAAAGCATTTCTTTACTTTATTTTTTTAATAAATGTTCAAAAATACTATTAATGTTCTATTTTTACGTCACTTTTGAAAAATAAATTTTCTAGTCTAATTTTTTTATAAAGTTAAACATACAGAAAATTTTCAGGTTTTCTGTTAACCATTTATCTTTTTTTAAAGAAAGTTGCCTTTGTATATTTATGTTAAAACTTTTACAACTTTTAATAAACTTGTAACTCAAGAAAACCATGCAATCATTGCAAAATTTAGACTGCATGGTACAAGTTTCGAACTAATCTGAAACAAATTTAAATACAAAATAACAGCAACATCGAGCCGCAGAATAAAGGGCTGGGCTATTATTGAGCAGTAAATATAAAAGAATATCTTTATGTTAAAACAGCGATACGTACATTTATATGCTTGAAATCAGCTACTATATGTTAAATCCGAGAACTTATTGGTCGTTCAAAACTTCGAATAGGCATGCAGAAACTTTTCTTTCATGTACAAGTCTTTGCAGGCCAAATAAGCTAAAATTGAAGTTGTTATTTTCTTCTTGCAGGGTATTTTAGTTTTACCCCAGCTACAAGGACAAAGTTAAGTCGCTGGCCTGGAAGGATTCCGGTTTTTGGGTTTCCCAAAGCGAATGCTGTTTTCTTTGCTTCAGAAACCGTCGCAGAGAACTGCAACCGTACAAAATCCATAAACAAAGTTAGAGAGAACAAATATTACCTAAATTTTCTGTAATAACTAATAAAATAATGGAAACCATAGATGGAATGGCGACCCATGCTGGCAATACAAGGTCACTCACTATGGGATGGTCGGATTTGTTTATCGTTATTCTGAGCACAGTTATTTTTCTCAGACCAAGAGGTGGAAGCAGAACAGTGATCTTCATCCAAACGGTTTTTGACACAGCCTGCTACAGCAGACAAAACAAGGTGCACCTGCAAACACAGTCAAGTCAATAGCATTGACAATGGATTTTTGGATTATGCAATTTAGTAGGGATAATATTATAATAGAAGAAGATAGGAATGGATTTAATATCTTCTGGGCTGTGACGTTATAGATGTAGACTCTGCTGCCGAAGAACATGGTAAGCTGCCTTCCTTCATGGCTTCTGTAAAAATGCACCACATCTTATTCATCATCCAAACGAAAACAGATCATAGAAACGAAACAAGAAACATGAGAATATCATTCATGAAAATGTGAAAAATGAAACTTCACTAATTAAGATTCCGGTGTTATAGGAATGATGTCTTCCATACTTTCTCCAAGGAAATCTGATAATGCCTTTATTAAAAGAAACCATTACTGCCTATTGGAAATCAATTTTAAAAAAGTTACAGCCAAAAAAAATCAGAAGATGAAATGAAAAAATTGTAGATAAATAAGATACAACTTATTATTGTGATATATTGGAAGGATTTATCCTCAAGGCAAAAAGCTGAAATTCACAAAATAAGGGTCAGTTCTTGTTAAAGTTAAATGTTTCCCTGATTAACATCTTTGAATCCACTCTCCACAAAATCTCATAGTTATCATGAAAGTCATCCTTGGGTTAAAACAAAATGAGGATGGAGTTGATTTACATGACACTGACTCTTATATACATGACTCTCTAATGTTGTAGTAGAGTTTACAAAAATGACACATTTTATGACATGACAACTTTACAAAAAGGACAAAATATTGGCAAAGTTGGATGTAGCTTTAAGTATTTCCAAGTGGTGATGGCTCTTCCATAAGTTGCTTCCCCTTATCATTAGGATTCTCAAATTTGTATCAATTTAGGAGCATCTGAAGCTTTTCTTCTTCTATTTTAGGATCATGAATCATCCATGGTAATGAACCAATGTTTGATGGAATCCACATGTCCCATGGACATCGTAGCTATGGAAACATTTGGTTTGCTTTGACGTACCAAGCTTGGAATTGTCACCTTTTTTACTCAAATGCTTTAGCCCTTTTCCTTAATTCACGATAATATAATAGTCTTCTAGCCATGGTAGTCAATCTTTACTGCTTCTAGTTGTGAGTTTGTTACTTGGAGTTTCTATAAAGCATCTTTTCGGTTCACAAAATTTTTCTCGTATACTACTACTTGGTGTTCTAGCTCATTTTGTAGCTTACCTACTATTAACATGGCCAAGTTAGTGTTAGAAATATTACCTAACCCCATGTACTCTTTCAAGTCCTCAATCTATAGGCCTTTATTTTTCACTTCTGCTTCGTGGACAAGGGCATAGCTATCTAGGATGGGTTGCCAATCAGGATTCTACACTTATATGGAACTAATTCTAGCCTTTTCCATCTAGATTTTTTCTCATTGATTTGTTTGTACATGCCCACCTAGTCTCAAAAGTATTCCTTAAGCCTTTCATGTTTCTTTGCCTTCTTTTGCCACATGCTAATTTCAATGGTTGATTTTTTTCTAATGGCACATACCTTTTCCATAGAGAGGATTTTGTTTTCTCTCATGAGGTGGCTCATGTCTTGGTTGACCCTCACTAGTTGTTCCCTTAATTGATGGATACTCATTTCTAAGATTTTTCTTTATTTTTCCACTATGGTCGGTAAGTGCCTTCACATGTGCATAGATCTATGCTTTAGCTACAAAGGCATTTCATACCGCTTTCTCCTTCTCAATTACCAATTATTCATATAGCTTAATCAATCTACTAATCTGCTTTATTCTAAATTGTTCGATTTTATTAGGTGCAACTAATTATGTGGGATCTCCTCTTTTAGCTCTCAGGGCTACGATCTCTTCTTGTAGTTTTAGAATTTTTTCTTCTACATGCTCTACTTTGGTCTCTTCCATGACCAATTTTCCATTAGTAGTTATTAGTTTAGATTCTACTATAGTGACATCACTGGGGATGTTAGATAGTGTTATCATGACTTGCCCAGTTTTTAGTAGTCTATTAATCAAATCCTCATGATTACTAGGATTCATCAAGGTTTTAACTATTATCTTAGCATCTCTAGGTTCAGTTAGATTTTCCAATGACACAACAGGTTCTTTAAAAAGTCCTTTGATCTAATTTGTGATCATCTCTGCTACTCTTGTTGCATCCTGATGTTGCATTACCATAATTGTGGCTCCTTCTTCAGTCTCTAGCATCACATGGAATAATGTAGCATTCCCAGAGAATTGTTGTGCCCATTGATTCTCTCCTCCTAATGATAATGAAATTTTTTCACTTACTAGATTGGATGAAACTATGGGTCTAATGGCACTATTGTTAACTCTATATAGATTAGCCTCTTCCCTAGTTTCCTAGTTGACTATTTTTGCAATCTACTATAGATGGCTCATCAACAATCTATAGTCTTGTAGCAGTGGCAGTGGAACTTAATATTCTTGCTTCCCTTGTTGCTACTAATGTTGGCTACTAGGCCCTACTTTCTCTTGTTTTTTATTTTATTGTTTCTCCCACTATTGCTCTTGTTCTTATTCTTACTCTTTTTCATTACCATGATCCTTCTTTGGTGGTGATGTTTTCAGCAACTCGACATATGAAGCATTTTGGGCTTACCTAGAAACATCATTGGTGTATCCTAGGATTCTGAATCACTTGCATGACTTCCTAATAACAGAAGTGAATAGAATTGTTAGCTTCCCTTCCTTTCTTTCTTTGAATCACCTTTGTATTTCCACAAAATAGTGCTATGCAAGGTTGGCATTGTGCCTTCCCATTAGAATTGCACTTCCCCTAGCCACATAAGTTGATAGTAAATTGAGTCCTTTTGTTGGGAATAGCTAATAAGTGCCAATTTTAAATTATATTCTCTCCTCCAGAGTTAGTTCATTATAGCCTTTATCTTCTTGGCCATAAGCCTATTTTAGCCATATCTTTCTAGTTTTAGGATTAAATTAAGTGAATAGATGTGTTGCCTATGCCCCTTCATTGGGTATGTTCAGAGCTTCTGCAATTGCCTTATTAAGAATGATAGTGAGATTCCTTCAATGTTGATAGTAGCACCCTCTTCCTTGCTATGCCAAAATTTGTAAGTCTCTCCAAGATACCATTCTTCATTCTATGATAGGATAGGCCATAACAATGAAGCTTGCAGTCGCATCTATACTACTTCAAGAACAAATTCCATGGATGGGCCAAAGCTAATTTCCATGATCATCGTGGCGAGGATGGATATAATGTGAGGCATTGTCCTTCGACTTATAGTTCATTTGCCTCTCCTTGGACCAATTGTCCTATCGCAAAAATTTCTTGATGAATGCTAAATGATTGGGCTTCTTACTCCTCACATTCTAGTTCTTATCCTCCATTTTGGCCTCTACCTTGGCCTCTTGGTATTTTTCGTTCTCCTTGTGAAGGTTCTTCTTATGCTCCTCCTTCTCTTGGGGCAATCTACAATCATTAAGAAATTAGAATTACTAAGGTTTTTCCATGTATGCATAACAGTTTCATACCTTACTCATACCCTTAGTTTTATTAAGTTCATAATTACTAAGATTGTAGAATAAGAAAAATTTTCAAAAAGTTACCCCATAGGTGTTAATATCTTGATAACCCTTCACAATTGCTCATTTTGTCCCTATGTAAGATGGTTATTGGTCCTTAAGATCATTAATTAAGTGTTTGGGCTTTAGTATGTTTGATTATTCATTAAAAATTCAAATTATCTCTTCATTCTTACCCTTAAAGTACCTTACAGGCATTAGAATTTTTTGAAAAATTGTCTTGAATTTTCCTCATTAGCACCCCCTACAACTAAGTTGAGGACTCTGTGACCAAATAGGTTCAAAAAGCATGAAAATCAAAGCTATATTGGTCAAGTTATGACTTGTGAAAGTTAGTAGATCAGAGCTCAGATTGGAAAAGAAAATTCAACAAATCTTCCTTGGCACAATTTAAAAATGATGAAAAAATTTTCTAAGCCCTAGCATAGATATAGATTTTTTGGGACCTGATATTGAGAACCTAACATTGAGAATCCAATATCAGTGTGAACACGATATTAGTGACCCAACATTGAAGCCCAAGAAAATTCATTTTTCAAAAAGGTTTGATGAAAAAAATTAATTCTTTTGGATGTTTAGAAGGTTTTAAGGTTTCTCAAAGGATTCTAATGATAAAAATATGCTTATTTTTCTCATTTAATTCATCATTTTAGGTTCATAGAGAAAGAATCTAAAGCCATGAAAGTTTAGAAGCTAGCTAAGAAGGGTAATGAATTCATATGTTTGGAACCGGTAGTGTAAGTGATATGAAAAGTGCTTATTGATATTTGGAAGTTTCAAGATGATGCAGAATTTCTTGGTAGTATAAGAAACAACATTTATACAAATGGATCCTCCCCAAAGAAGGCTCTAGCTCTTAATGCCCTTACATAACCATGCCTAAAAGTATCCTTAGGTACTTAAGGAGTTAGATGTAATGCATACCTACTTAGCAAAAATACACATGTTAGTACCACCAAATTGGGAAAATAACACTATGTTATACAAAACCATAAGTTATGACTATTCAAACAGTAAAATAAGATGGACTCAAAAGGGATTGCATAAATTAGGATGTGAGATATCTTACCATAGGAATAATGAATTCTTATGTTTTATTAATGGTTAAAGTAATCACTAGCCTTTCTATCCAAGATTCAAACCAACTCCAAAACACATTTCAGTGACATTGCATTATTTCATCTCTTGGAATTACAATCATGATACCATCAGTGTTGCAAGGAGTATTGTCACTTGGTTTATTATCCAAGGAAGGACTTTTATTCATAGCATTTATTTTTATTTTTAGATTTCTAAGAAGCTACCTACCTTCAGGCATGGGTAACATGTCTTTCTAGTGGGATCCCTAGAAATTTATTTTGTTCTTTTTTATTTTTATTTGTATTAACAATTTTAAGGTATCACTTATTTCACTATTACTCTCATTTTTTGTTAGATCTACAAGGATATAATACAACCTTAGCAACATAATAGAACTCACAATAATAATCCAAAAATAATCCACAAGTTTTCTTGATGTTACACCCTTTACATTTCCACTTGGTTCTTTACTTTTCTATCCAAGCATAATGATCACAAGTTTATTTTTAGTTGTATGATGGAAAAGAATGTCATTATGGGCATGGTAAGAACCTCTTATTAATGGAATTGATGGATGGATGATGTGAGCTCACTGTGCAAATAATCAATCTCTTATGACTTGATAACATTAAAAAATCTTCACCTTATTGGACTACATCTTTCCTTTATTCAATGTGTCTTATTAGTATCACTATAGAGGCCATGTTTGCCTCATAGCTTTTTCTTCTTCTTTCTTACTTATTTATTCTGATTTCAACTCCAACCCTCTTATATAGCATTTCCTAGTCGTTGAGTTCCTTTGCTTGATGGGAAATCAACTCTAGCAATTTCAAGTTGATTTCCTATACTATGTTCTCTACCATTAGCTTTAGATTTAGGTAGTTATCATAGATGACCTATCCATCCATATTGGGCCTTGATGGTTATCCTATATAATTTTGCTATGATAAATTATATAAGCCCTATATTTATGGTGGTAATTTTGTCTCTAAATAGCTATATAAATGTTCTATGTACACCATCATTCAATGAAAGCAATATCTATAACATAGGGTAGGTGTTGAGATGAAAAATGTGTTACTTAGTGAACAATAATAATCATCCTCATTATGCTAGTATTATCATAAGAAAATACATATATTTTTTAATCTTATTTTTGTTTATTTTTATATTGGAATCTAAAATAATTAAAATATAGGTACACTCTAAGACAAGTAGTCAAATTAGACCCGTATAACTCAACATTGCCTAGTAGAATTAAACCCATAAAAATCCTTCTTTGTTAAGACCCTAAATTATAATTGGTGTGATATTTAGTTTTTCTATGTTATCAAACTATTAAAGTTAATTTCCATGAAAGAAGTTATGTAGCAAGATCAAGCTATACCATCTAGAACATTATCATCTTGTCATATTTTTTGAATGGAAAAACTACAATGACATTCATTCACCCTTGGAGATAAATAAAGAATAGGAACCTTCTTAACCTTTATTTTATTTCTATTTTCTTTACTTTTCTTTCTTTATTTAATTTCTACTCTTGAAATTAGGTAAACAAAATATTATCAAGTGATACAAGTTATGAATAAGAATTTTTCATAATTTCACTTGGGTAACTAGAAAATACACAATGCACATATTATAACTTTGGTTAAGGGTTGTAATTGGTAGTTGATAGAATCTTAATTCACTTTTTTCATTACTAGAAGAATTAATGTACGTTATTAACATGGTAGATTAATTTTCCTTAGATATCTTTCTTAGTTATGTTTTTATTATAAATTAAATAGGAGGATATTAAAAGCATATTTTAAAAGAAGAAACAAAATCATTAGAGCATAAAGAACTACCCATATGTGGACTTTTTTGAGAATTAACAGAAGCTAAGGATTTTTTGTCACATATGGATTTCTAAATGATGCTATTCCATAACTATGATGTGTGATTGTTATCATAAGATCCTTAATGAGAATTATCTCTTGCCTTTTGGATTACTCTACATTTGTGTTAAACCTTTTTCTTGACTAGTTGGTGAATATGCTTAGGATTTTTTCTATACATCCTTCCAAGAGATATTTCATTTTCTCAATCATTGAATCCCCTAAAAATACCAACTATGGTCTTATGAATCCTTAAGAACTACTTTAGATAATTTGTCTTACCTTGAGATATGTAAGCTATAAGTGTATGTAATGAATTGGCATAAGGCTTCTAATTATAAAGGTAATAAATCACATTTCCATTATAACATTGAGTAAGGTGTTTACATCTTCACCTTTAACTCATTAAGAAGAAATTTTTTTTCACTCTTTCAATATCCATATGTGGACTTATTTGAAAATGAATAGAAGCTAAGGAGGGTAGTTTACCACATATTTATTTCAAAATGTTGTCATTCCATAGCTACAAGGTATAATTATTATTATAAGATCCTTAATGAAAATTATCTCTTTCCTTTTACATTAGTCCATATTTTTTTGGAACCTTTTCCTTAACTAGTTGATGAATATGCTTAGGATTTTGGTATACATCCTTCCAAGATATATTCCATTTCTCAACCATTAAATCCCTTGAAAATACTAACTATGATATTGCAAATCCTTAAGAACTACTTTACAAAATTTGTCTTATATTAAGATATGTAAGCTATAAGTGTTTAATGAATTGGCATCAAGCTTCTGCTTCTAATGGTGATAAATCACATTTACATAATAACATTAAGGTATTTGCATCTTAACCTTTAACTCATCGAGAAGAAAAGTGGAGTAGGTTCACTCTCATAATTAAATCACTTTTACTACACTAAATCCAAATATTATGCAAAGATAAAATTATTGTCTAGAAATCAAGAAAAATAGCTATCTTCAATTAATTTATTAGAAGATTATAATAGGGTTCACATAGCCCACAAGTGTCCAAAATCTATTACACTCAAATTGATATTGCAGAGCATGAGCTTGTACAATGACATAATGGCTATTCTTAATGCAAGACACAACCAATAAAAATCTCTCCATAATCTGGGACTAAGATCTCAGCTCACAAGTGAGATACAAGAGAATTAAACAAACAGATCAACAAACCAGAAGCTAATCTTAGAGTTACAATTACTAATTGTAACAATCTACTGTACTTACCCACTCTCTCTTGCCTAGCTCTTCACTCTCAAGAGCATTCTCTCACACTCCTTTAGCATACAAGCTCTCTCTCTTTGCATACTAGCTCTCCTTCTTTCTCATTTATGGATACATACATAATTATAGAGAACCCAAACCCTAGGAAGCTTTCTATTTTCCTTCCTAGATATCTTCCACAAGGATCTAGAGTCTTTTGTATGTTTTCCAATCAAAATTCTATGTTAGAGCTCTTTCCCTCACTATCTTAGACATCTTTGATTTTATTTAGATGTCTACTATGAAAGACCAACTATTGGATGTGATGTTTACTATTTTTGATAGACATCTACTCTGGTTCATACACATCTATATTCCTCATTAGACATCTAAGGTGAAATTTCTATCATTCTAGTTAGACATCTATCCTATAGGTGCCAAAAATAAAAGTGCTTCTTTTGATGCTTGGAACCTTTGGATGCCTCCAAACAAGGCCCCATAGGCCTCAAAACCCCCTAAACTCACAAAATGAGCCAAAACATCTCCAAACATGAGAAAATATCAAATAATCTTCACCATAAAAAACTCAACATAAGAAGACACGCAAAAATTAGGACACACTTGTCCAAGTCTCCTTCAACCACAAAAACCTAGAAAAATAGCTTGTAGGGAAAACACAAGGAAATTGGAAGAGTTTTTCCTACACTGATTCTTCCACCTTTCAAAAATTAAACTCATGTGAACAAGAGGATAGGGGTAGAAGTGATCACCCACTCAATAAGTTTGGTCTCATGGACTCATACAACATCATCAATGGATTGATCCTCCTAATGAATCAAGTATTCATGCCTCTTTTCTTCCCAAGTGCTAGAAACTTCCCTCCTCTTGATTACAATTGCCTTCCTCTCCACCAAAGATTTGCACTAATCAATAGCCCCCTTCAACTCATTGAAGTTACCCTTTATGGTCTTCTCATGAACTGGTCTATGATAGTGCACAAGATTTGAAACATTAAACACAAAAGACATACCAACACCATTTGGTAAATCAATTTCAGAAACATTATCATTAATTTTAGCCTTAAATTTGAAGAATTTAATACCTCCCAATTTCTTTTTCTTCAAGTACATTCAAATAAAGTCAACAATAGCAAAATTAGACTTCTACTTACCCTTATTTCTCCTGGGGAGTCTCTGTTTAGCCTTATTCTTAAGATTTAATTTTACTTATGCATGGGGATCCCTCATCTCTTACAAAAAGTCAGAACTAAGTTGAGTTTTACCATCAAATCTTTTAAAAGTGTACATCATCTTTGGACAAAACCCATAGTTCACCTCAAATGAACTTTTGCCAATTGTAACATGAAAAGCCTTATCATACAAAAACTCAACCTTCTTATTCTTGGTGTTAGAAAGTCTCTTACTAATCCTTTCTCAAATCATAATGTAGATTACCTTCACATGGTCCATCCATTTCACAACTAAAAATTTTAATTTCATCACTATCAATGTTCACATCAACATCAATAATGATCTTCTCATAATAACTACTACCATAGTCATAATCATCAGGAAAATTACCATTATTAGTCTTGCTCTTACCAACAATGGCATCCAAAGTTACATTCCTTCCATCATTCACAACATAACTAAAAACTTCATCACAATTATCATAATGATCATGACACTCATCATCACAAAGAAATAAACCACTATCAAGTTGAAGTGAAAAACTAGAATCCAACACACTAGCTTCCACATAAGAGACATTACTACCATTTTCAAGGCAAAGCTTAGACTAACTTATCTCATCATGGGTTATCTTATCCATATTTGGTTCAACTTGATCTTTAACATATTGTTGTTTACTCTCATCATAGCATAAAGCTTCAAGATTCCTCATAGAAGTCTCCAACTCTAATGGTTTCTTCTCTTCAAAGGAACCATCATCAGTTTCTACAATTCACCTTGGAGGTACCAACTCAAAAGACAAATTACTCCATGGCTTGAACATTAGATTTATCATCCAAATAATTATTCTTCCACATATGTTAGGTAGAAGACTTCTCTTTCTTCCATGAGATAGCCTCAACTTGGCAAAGAATCCTCTTTCCCTTGCTACAAGGTATAGAACATTTATGAAAAGAATGAGTATCATATCTTCTAGTGATGTTCTTGATCCTTATTGAATAAGTCCCTTGATCTTTGGCACTTGTTTGGCCTTGATATTTAACCTCCCATAACTTATGAGTTAAGAACTCTTTTTGATTAGCAAGATACATGATCTTAGACTATGAAGATTTCTTGGTCTCTTTGATAAAGCTCTTGCTTCCATCTTTTGAAACTTTTGAGTATTGAGAATTTCCTTAATCAATAAGAAATGCTTGAGAAATCCTTTTCTCATTAATCTCCACTTCATCAAACCTTTCATCTTCCTTCTTGAACACCTTTGAAAATTTCTACTCCAAGTCTAGCACACCTGTAGGAAGTTTAACCTACATATCATCATGTTAGTGGCAACTATTTTCATAACAACAAAACTAAAACTAGTTTTGTCATGTTTCTTAATACATTCCCTCTTTCCTAGAATGATTAAGAAAGCATTAAGTAATTTTTTCTATCTCACTTGTTCAATTGTCATAGTAATGAAATCATGGATTCCATTAGATCTAGCAACACTCCATATATTTCTTTCTTCATTGAATTAAGAACCATTATCAAAATTCCAAGGTTTATCAAGAATTACATCAGCAAAATCTATTGGAAGTACATCACACTTCACAACATCATGAAAACTTCTAATGTTAAATTTCAAAGTACATTATTCCCTCATCTCCTAGGAAAAATCTTTAAACCAATTCACCTTATAGGTTGTCAGATGAGGATTAGTTACCAATCATAATCTAGCAACTATTGTAGAAGAGAAAACATTTTCTTGGGCTCCCCCATAAAGAAAAACATGAATCCATTCCCTACTAAGCAAATATCTAGACCAAATCTAAAACAACAATTCTATCATGATGATCTCCTCTATTTGCATTTTCCATGAATGTACAAGAATTTAATTTAGAAATATCTTCAATCTTTAGAGCATTATCATTAGCTTACTAAAACGCTTATCTTGATGTCTTGTCTACCTTCATGGTTTGCATATCTTTCCCCTTTGCTACCTTGTGAAGTGAACATTTCCATTGCTTATGTCTGCTTTCTCAACAATTGAAGCATTGAATTTTTTATGAGTTGCTATCTTTATCCTTGTCTCTCTTACTTAGGTCCTTCTTGATTTTATCCTTCTCATCACCTCCTTTAGTATTCTTATCTTTTTTTTTCTTCTTAGCTTTAAATATTTACTTGGATCCCTTATTATATATAAATCCTTTCTACTTCCTTTCAAAAGTTTGTTTGCTCCTCTTTTCAAATGCACCTAATTTCTTCTTAGCTTTGACTGCCAAATTGATGAGCAGCGAGCAATTCCTACATCCAACCATAAGAATCACTAGTGTTCACTAAGTAATCTAGTCAAATTATATAGACTTTAGCTCTCTAAGTACACTAGGTCTAGATAGTGAATCTAACGAACATGATCATTGTCTTCTCTGTTTCACTTGTGAGGTGCAAAGGTATGGTTAAGTGTAACTAAGGTATATGATTTTTATCATTTCATATTTATTATTTAAATCACCCAAGTGCTAAAAATAATGTAATTAAATGTTTAATTAATCTAATAACTAACTAATATCTTAATTACTCCTATCATAAGCATCCATTCTTATTTACCATACACATCCTCAATAATGTTGCAATGTAATTGGGTTACAAAGTAGAAAGCACTACTAGGATTATCAAATGTTAATGTATGCTAGAAATGTTCATACTTAAGTATATTAATCAATCATTTAATCAAATTAATTAAAGTAAATTTCTCAAATAATAAATCCATTAAGTTAGCATTAAGCTAATTCCAAGTGCTATAACGTTTATGTAGAAACCTCATCTTCATTGTCATTCACACTGAGGTGCTCAAGTACATCAGTGCTTGAATAAAGATCTATGTACTTTTCATTCCTACTACAAGCATGTAGAAAATATTCCAACTTTCAAATGAACGAAATGCAAGAGCTTTGCTAGGATAGTAAATAATCGATGCCATAAATATGACTAGTGAGAGCATATTTATAGGCTAGACAAGACACTACATTAACAAGGTCATGTTAACATATCAAACCACATGTTTACACAATAGCATTGATAGGATTATGTCGATAGGCTTGCATCAATGGCATCCTATCATTGCATCCTCAGAAATATGGTTTATCATACACCCACAACTGAATGAAAACTCATGCTTGAGTGAACAAAAGGAGGAACAAGTTTCTTTATAGAATTTTGGAAATGTATGAGATTATTACTTAACTAATTCATACATAAAATAATGCAAACAAACACTAAGTGCCTAAGTATATGTATTTACAATTGTTATAATATTTGGTGTTCATGATAATAAAATTTAACACCATGACAAAAATTGATAGCACAACTCCTTTGGCCACTTTGAAGATGAGAAGAAAATCAAATGGTCATAGTTGATGGAGGTTCCTATGATTCTAAAGGACCTTCTCCTAACTCTAGTACATGCAATTATTGTGCTTGAGGTTGTGGTTATGGTTGTCTAGTTGTAGTTGCCACTTTTGGCTGAAGACAAAAAAGCATCTAGCAATGCTTTTATCTTCTACTCCTTACTCCTAGTATCATACATGAGCCACATAACAACACCAATGTGGATTAGTATAGGAACATCTTAAGGATAGGGCATTTCAGGGAATAGCTCCTTGACATTGATGAACCACGTAGCAAATTATTTGTGTTCAATGTTAAATGCATTGATTGCATTTTGCAGCTCATGGTAGTCATTCATTCTTTTGGCCAGGTTCTTTGCTATTAACCTTTGATTAGTAAACTTTTCCTTTAGAACCTTGAGTTTATTTTTGATTATTTCTAGCTTTTTTTTTTTGCTTCTTTATGGTACTTTAACTTTGCCTTATACAAAATGTACAAGATGATCATTTGTTTTTCCAATCCTAGCCTTAGCCTTATGGTTGTCAACATTTCAAGATTTGAAAAAAGAAGGTTGGAAAGCTTCATGTACTCTGTCATTTCCTTAATCTATAGCTCATTGAGGAAGATCTTAACTTTGTTATATTCATTTAGTTCATCAAAGATGGAATTCCATACATCACCTCCTTGTTGAAGTTATTGGATGGCCTCATTCACGTTCACCTTCACCAATTTGATATGTTTTTCATTTATCTTCTTTTGCAAGCCAACCTAGTTTCTTTAATGGTTCTTAATCCTTTCAAAGTTTAGGGCCTAATTTTTCTAGGCAATTATTTCAATTGTAGACTTTTGGTGAAGGGCTTGCACCTCCTCTATTGAGAGATTTTGAATTTTTGTAACCAACCTCCTCAATTCATTGTTCACCTTGGCAAGCTACTCCTACTATTGTTGGATAAATCCTACCATTTGATCCTTCTACATCTTGACATTTTGTAGGCGATGGTTCTCCTAGGTCAGCTTGATGTTCTCCTAGAAAACCTTCAACAAGTCCTTTTAGATGTTATATTTAGTATCATCTACTAAGAACTGATTGAAGATTGTGGACTCCTTCACATACTTAGCCTTCTAAAGTTTTACCTTAAGCTATTAAAAATCTTCATCTCATGTTATGTTCTAGCTAAGTACAATGGGATCATTAAGGCAAGCTTTCAATTCTACAACCTCAGTATCCAATCAAGCTGGGCATTAGCAATGAGAACCTTGTCCCTAACCTCAAGCAACTTCAACTAGTTTGCTAAAATAGTTTCTAGGATATCAAAGATATCTGGAATTGGTTGCTTGGTTCCTACCAATCAGTCCAACAACTCCTCATGCTAGGTTACACTAAATGTTTTTAGTTCCACTCTTGCAAACACTTGCACATCTTTAAGTGTAGAAACATCTAGTATAGATGTTGTAGGGGCATTTAGTGCATTGGCCACTCTATTAGCAACCACCTCAGCCATCGTTCTGTGCTTTTGGTGCTACATGACCAAAATATTTTCCTCCTCATCCTCCTCCAAGCACATCAAAAAGGTAGTAACATTTCCAGATATTTTTAGGAATTGTTGTCATTGAGACGGGGATACCATTACCTCTTAGGTTCTAGGATTTTATATTATGAGCACTTGCATTCTTTAAGAAAAAAAAATTAGTATTGAACCCTCTATCTTGTTGATTTATCATGCCACCTCATTGAGATGACTCAACAATAGCTTGTAGATAAAGTGTTCACCACAACTTGGTCCTACCTATTTCTGCTATAGGAGGTACTCACAACATTTTCACATGTTCTCAATGGTAGCATAGGACTCTAGCATTAATTTTTCATAAGTGGGTTGTGGTGGTAGCTACTCCTCTTGCAACACTTTGGTAGGCACTTTATCCTTCATTATTTCCACCCAAGAGGCAACAAGAGCATGTTTGATGTTGACATTGGCATAGTAAGTGATTCTTCTCCTTTTGCATAATTTTTGAATGAGACATGAAAAGGGAAATGCCTTCCTTCCATGTTCATTTTCTTTGAATCACTTCTCTATCTTCAAATAGATTAGCTGTGGAAGGTTTATAGGAAATTTCTTGCTTAGAGTGATGCATGCATGGGTAGAGAAGGCTATGACCTTGGTAGGCCTCATTATCAAATTGATATGGTAGGATGTCATCTAGAAAGATGCATGCTCTACTATTGTGCATGCATCCTACTCCTTATGGTCAACTCTGTAGCATTGTTAGACCACTACTTTTTGAGCTCTACGTTTGCTTGCATTGATACTTCTACCAAGGTTGCTTCAATTTTTTGACAACCAAGGATCTTAGAAATGGCATTCATTGAGTAGGACACAAAAATGTCCTTGATCTTCATGTTGGCATTTCCCTACCTATTATTCCAGAAGAGACATGTTTCTTCCATGTACCATTCTTCACTGGAAGTGAGAATGGAGCACATGGAAGAAGTCTAAAGCTAAGCTTTAACATTTGCTATGGTAAATTCCAAGAAATATCCAAAGTTTAGTTTAGGGAGAACTACTTTTTGAATCTCCCTAGATCCAATTTACATCAAGTAAGACTTCGTCAAAGTGAGCTCAAGGTTCTGTCTTGGTTCGGGTGTCTCATCTTAGTGGGACTACTTTGTTTCAGATTTTAGAATCTAATAGACAAATTCCTCTTCAGGGTCCTCTCAAAGAGGTCTCATTACATAAATCTCAACTACCTACTCCTAGGACGACTTCTGTTCCTAGCCCCTTCTAGTTCTATGTTACTTAGCCCTTAGTCTAGATAGTTCTGCTTCCTGTAGATGCTTAGGTCTAGGTGCCATCTATAATCACAACATAACCAAGGATTAGCATTTGATGTGTAACTTAGAACATTTAAGTACCTTGTCTCATGAATTAGTTACACTTGGCTAAGCTATAATCATGGTAAATTAATCATTTTAATATTATTTTATTATTATTTTTAATCAAATGGCTCCTAAAGATCATTGAAAAGGTTTCATGCTCATTAACTAGTAATTTTAATACTAATTTATTCATTAAACCTTATGAGAGTTAGAAAATTTTCAAAACATTATTCATAAAAAAACATAAGGTTTGTGGCCCTCATGATATAGAGCTCACCTCTAGTAGCTGTAGGAATGAAGAACAAGGTAAATCAAATAAGTAGTATGAAAGTTAAGGGCTCTAGAAGATTTTAAGCTTTGAAAACAACAAAAACTCCTTCACCATTTGGAATAAAATGGCAAACATTTTCAAAGTGTTGCACTATATTTATAGATTTTTATGGCTACATTGATAGGATCCTATAGATAGGGTCATGTCGACATGAGGGGCTACATAGATGAGATTGCATCAATGCAACCAAAAGATAAAAATTTTTCTTTGAAAATTTAAAGAAAAATAAAAAGTTTTTGCATGTAATTGGAGTGCATAGAGATCTAGAAAGGCCAACAATATGAAACAATTCTTGAAGATGGCTAGATAATTCACAAAAAATAAGATTTATTAGGAGAAAAATTGGATAAAATTTTAAAAAGGAGTTTAAAACTAGATGCAATTGACATGGAGCATGAATGATTTGAATGCACAAATATCTAAGGGATGAAGGACGTAGCTAGCCCAACAAAGGAGTATGCAAGTGGATCCTCACCATAGCATGCTCATGCCTTTAATTGACTTTCAAGCCCTCAAACCAAGGATTCTATGGGCTCCATGGGTTATTAATGGTCATGGTAAGTTAAGACCTAAATCCGAAAAGAAACTATCTAACAATTTTAACACATCAAACCAATACATCAAAAAAAACATGAAAAATGGTAGGTATTTGAGTTATAAGAAGCATAGGTGGATGCGATAAAGAGTGGAATGGAGTCTCATATCATGGTCACATGAAGTACCTTGTGGATTTTGTGGTTAATATGACCTGATAACATTCATCCTTAGTTCGAATCAAAACCATTCATATTCAATGACATTACATTAACACTCCAAGATTGGTCCATCTCCTCAAGATACAAGAATATCCCCACAGATGAATTACCACTCCTAAAAGAGAAGAAAATAGAAGCAAGATGTGAGATGGGTCTTAGTTAAAGGGGATGTTCAAGCATGGGTAACATGTCTTTCTAATCCCATAGCTAGTGCTTGTAGCCCATTATGTCTAAGGGGTGTGCCTTAAATTCCCATTATTGTTTGGCTTTTTTATGTTTTCTAATTTTGTTTCTTTTTTATGGGAACCACACCATGCAAAGACTTTTAGCTCTCTATTATTGTTTGACATCAGAATGGTGAGAAATCCATGAAAACACTCATGCACCCAAAAGGGTAGGTAAGTATAGAGAGCATTAAATCCCCTTAAAGTCATATCCTATTCTATCCATCTAATCCTTCCCAAGTTTGAAAACTTTCAGGGTTACAAATTCTTTATAAGTTTCATTTAAGAAGAGAATGCATATTTCTGAAATTAGGGAACACTATAGAGTTTTGTGAATGGGTGGATAATGTGGACTCACTACTTTTAATCATGGAAAAGGAACCATGTCTTACTTATCAACACCAAAATTCAAAGATAGAATTCAAACATTAGCAATGAAAATACATTATAGCACAAACCACCATTAATCAACAACTATTGTTGCACTTAGTCCTAACAGCAATAAAGAAAAACAAAACAACATAAGAAAAGCATTAAAAAATTCCAAAAAATAAATAAATTGAAATATAAAAGAAATTGTAAAATATTTAATAAAGGGAAAAATATACTAAAAATGATGTAAAAAAAATTTAAAAAGCACTTATTAGTCCTTGATTCAAAATGGGTCATTTCACCCACAACTAAGTTCATGTCTAGGATAAGAACTAGTAATTAGGTTATATGCTCCCATGCATTATTTAAATAGTTTAGAATTCTCATTTGTGAGCCATTGGATGCCCTTTGGTTTAGTGGCTATTTTGTGAACCAAGTTTTTCATACACTCTTATTCCTTACGTTCGCTATGAACTAGTGTAGGAATTAAGTGAATACTTTGATTGTTATTACTAGTAATGCATGGAATGTTTTGTCTTCCCTCAATGATAAGTTTATCTTTTATGTTTTATGATGAAATGGTGACAGTTGTTAGCTCTTGCGTAGGATTGGAAGGCATTATTTTGGTAACAAAAGATGTTGCACTAGATTGTCCTTATGCTAGTTTTGGTGAGCTAGTAGATCTACACATCTTATTCTCATGAGTGGAAACTATCCTAAAGAAGGAATGTCTCCTAGATTTCTACAAAGATCTACTAATATGATCATTTCCATATATGTTCATAGCACAAGTTCCATTGATGTTGCAATGTTGAACCTTCCTATGTTGTTGGTAGTAACATAAGGTGAGGGGAAGTATGAGAATATTGAGGATATGATAGAGGATGAGAGCCATAAGGTGATGATTCCATCCTTGGATTTATTTTCTTAGATTGGACACTCTTTCATGGGTTTGGTAGTTTTCATTGAAAAGTTCCAACATTGTGGATCATCGTTGAATGGAATTGAGTTTGAATGATCTATACCAAATTTCAACTTCATTTATTAAGTATCCTAGGAAATAGCATTAGCTTTTTCTAATTACATTTTCATGGCATAGGCATCATGGAAGGCTTATAAATGATTTTGTTGATCAGATTTGTAGCCTCCCATAAATTTAGGAATGTTTTCCATATCAAGCATTTTGATGTGGCTATCCCTCTAATTTCTTTAGGGTATTTGAACTATCTTCCAAATTTGTGTCAAGCCCCTAGTAGCCAACATTGGTTCATCTGTATCAAACATGTCATGGTGATAATCTATATTTCTATTTGTCTAATTGTGATGATCTTGTCTATGCTCATTTTGATGTCTTTGATTTTACCCTTGGGTTAGATTTCTATCTTTATCTTAATCCCATAGTTGAGCTATATCTCTATACCTACATTAATCTTCATCAAAAATAGACATGGAAAAGGAAGAAAAAAATGAGGGACTAGGAGAATCATCATTGCTTCTATATCTTTCTTCATGATCCCTTGATCTATCTTTTCTAGGTTTAGAGAAGGTCTTAGGCCTGAAGGCTCTCCTTATTCTAGGACTTTATCTATCTCCTCTAGGATTATCTACACTAGTTGAATGTAGTCCTTGCATGTAGTAAGGGTGAAAATTAACATATGAAATCCCTTCTTAAGGTTGTTCACTCTAATTCTCTTCAGTATAAGACCTATCATTTCTCTTATGAGTGTTTTCATCATATGATGTGTTATTGGTCCTATGTGAAGGAGACATGATTTCAATTAATAATATGTATGACTTAAAATACTGATATTTCCAAAAAGTTAAATTGTTAATATTGTTACAAAAATCGTTTATTGATTTCACTATTGTCCTAGATAGTGCACATAGCTAACTAAAGTCCATGATAAGAATAGCAAGTAGTCCCTACATCCAACCATATGAATCACTAGCATTCACTAAGCATTTCATTCAAATTCTATAAACTTTATCTCTCTAAGTACACTCAGTCTAGGTAGTGAATCTAATGAATGTTTTCATTGTCTTCTTAGTTTCACTTGTGAGGTGTAAAGGTATGGTTAAGTGTAACTTAGGCATATGATTTTTATCATTTTATATTTCTTATTTAAATCACTTAAGTGCTTGTAATAATGTAATTTTATGTTTAATTAATCTTAAATAACTAATATCTTAATTATTCCTATCATAAGCATCTGTTTCCATTTACCATACACATCCTAAACCACGTTGCAACATTACTAGGTTACCAAGTGTTAAGCACCATTGGGATTATCAAATGTTACTGTATCCTAAAAATGGTTGTACTTATGTCTATTAATTAATTGCTAATTAATTATTTAACTAAAATTATTATAGTAAATTACTCAAATAATAAATCCATTAAGTAAACACTAAACTTCTAAGTGCTACAATTTTTATGAAAAAATCTCATTTGATTGCCATTCATACTAAGGTGGTCAAGTACATCAATGCTCAAATAAAGATCTATACACTTTTCACTCCTATTGCAGACACTTAGAAAATATTCTAACTTTTAAACAAACAAAATGCAAGAGCTTCTCTAGGATACTAAATAATGGATGTTAGAAATGCAGCTAGTGAGCACATATTTATAGGCAATACAAGACACTACGTTAATGGGATCATGTCAACACATCAAACCATGCATCAATGCAATCATGTCAACAAGATCGTGTCAATGGCATCTTGTCGATGCATCCTAAGAAATACACTTCATTACAAATTGTAAGCCTCATCAAGGGTTTTTTCTGATAAAAGGACAACTCTTGCTAATACACCATTTTGAGACCTTCTAAAAAGATTGAAGCTTGCTCATACTCCTTCCAATTTTCCTTAGTATGATGGAATAGATCACAAAATTTGATGTCAAATTTTTTAACATCATTGTTATCTTGCCTTAGGAATTTTAACTTCATAATGATTTCTTATCACTAATGAGATTGTTCAAATTTTCATTTTTTACCTATATTTCATCATATTCCAATCTCTGATATGTTGACCGTTTCATCTTTCATAACCTTGAGACTTCTTTTCCCACCACGTAGAAGCCATACCTTCTAATCTGAATTCAGCAATAGGTACCCTCAAGTTTTTTAGTACCTCTTCCAACTAAAAATTCTTCTTAAGTATCTTTAGCTACCTTTCAAAATCATTGGCATTATCTACACCATTAAAAGTCTTCAACTCTACATATGGAAGTCTTGAATTATTTTTGAATGATCTAGCAAGCCTGGCCTCATCTTCATTGTCAAGCTTCCTTGAAGAAGTATTGAACACTGTTGGAGCCCTTGGAGTTCTTATTTGAGGAATAGGATTCCCTCATATTGGAATCCTTGGCTAATGGTTTTCTATACTCTAGCTAGATTAACCTTCCTCTTCATCTACTCCAACTCTACCTAGCTATGAAACTCCCATAGATAAATTAACTTTTCTCTAGGTATCTTCAATATATTTATTGGAAGATTACAATAGGGTTTACACAACCCACAAGTATTTAAAACCTATCACAATCAATTGATATTGCAAAGTATGAGGCTCTACAAGCACACAATTGTTGTTCTCAATGCAAGACACAACCAATATAAATATCTCCTACAACTCAAGATTAAGATCTTAACTCACAAATGAGATACAAGAGAATTGAACACATAGACCAACATACTACAAGCTGATCTTAAAGTTGTAATTACCAATTTCACTCACCCAATGTGCTCACCCACTCTTTCTTATGTAGCTTTCTACTTTCAAGAGCATTCTCTCTCACTCCTCTGACATATAAGCTCTCTCTTTTTACATACTAGCTCTCCTCTTTTATCATGGATGCATACATACATAATTATAGAGATTTCAAATCCTAGAAAGCTTTCTATTTACCTTCCTAGATGTTTCTCACAAGGATCTAGAGTCTTTCAAATGTTTTTCAATCAAAATGCCATGTTAGATCTTTTTTCCATGTCATCTTAGATGTCTTTGGTTTTTCTTAGACATCTATTATGAAAGCCTTGATTTCAAGTAAGATGTCTGCTATGTTTGGTAGACACTTATTTTGGTCCATATATGTCTATATTTCTAATTAGACATCTAAGGTGAGATGTCATTCTTTCTTGTTAGACATCTATCCTATAGGTGCAAAATATAAAAATGCTTATTTTGATACTTGGAACCTTCAAATACTTCCAAGAAAGTTTCCATAGGCTCTAAAACCCCCATAAACACATCAAAATAAGCTAAAACACCTACAAACATATCAAAACTTCCAAAAATATTCATTATAAAAACTCAACATAAGAAGAAACACTAGTTCAAGTCTCCTTCAAGCTTGAAAACCTACAAAAAAAACTTGTAGGACAAACACAAGGAAATCAGAAGAGGTGTTCCTCCACCAAAAACTTTTTTACACTCTTTCAATATATTTTCAAAGTTTAGCATTGAGTCCAAGTCCCCGAACAACAAATCCATATAATACAATAGGATAGATGATAGTTTTAAAAATTTGTTTTTTAACCTTTCAAACCCAAAGGCCTAAATCCTTACACCTATTTTTGAAATCATATAGAGCCTTAAAACCTCTTGCTATTTTTTCTTTGATGCACTTATCCCAAATGTAATTGTTCATATAAATAAGATCCAAATATTTAAATGAATTTATTATTTGAATATTGGTACCTACGAACTGGAAGTTATACCTATTATAAATAGTTATTGTAAAACAAGAAAATATCTTCAAAAGAATAATTAAATTATGAAGGAAAAGTTGCATAAATAATATAAGGTCCTACCCATAGTGTTTGAAATTTAGTACATTGTGGCACATGTGTGGGATTCTAGTAGAGAACCTTATCTCCTAGTTGATACTTAACTTTCCTAATCCTTAGGTCATGACATTATTTATTAAATGCCTTGTGCAACTTGTTAGATGATAGGATAGCTAATCAATTTTTCTTCTAGCAAGTTAAGGGTTACTAACCATTGTTTCTGTGCTAGATCAAGGTCAAGGTTGAGGGCAACCTTTGAAAAGTTCTCAATAAATCTCCTATAGTAGTCAATATATCCAAGGAATGACTGAATATCTCTGATAGTTTTTGGTTGACGGCTAATTTCTTGGATAACTTTGATTTTCTTGAGGTCTACCTCTATCCCTGAGTGTGAGATTTTGTGTCCTAGTACTACACCTTATTATACCATCAAATGGCTTTTCTGCCAGTTGAGCCTGAAATTGGTTTCTACACATCTTTTTAACACTTTCTCCAACCGGTCCAAGGCTTGATCAAAGTTTGCTCATAAGTGGAGAAATTGTCTATAAAGACCTTCACACCATTCCCTATCTGCTATTGGAATATGCTTAGAACTAGTTATTCAAATGTTGCATGGGCATTACACAAGCCAAATGACATTTTTTTATATGCAAACGTTCCCCAAGGATTGGTGAATGTAGTCTTGGCTTGGTCTTTTGGGGCTATTTGTATTTGGTTATATCTGCTATATCCATCCAGAAAACTGTAATAGCGATGCCTTGTGATGGTATCTAAGACTTGGTCAACAAATGGAAATGGAAAGTGATCCTTGATTTTTGCCTTATTTAGTAGCCTGAAATCTATGCAGAACCTCCATTTGCCTTCCTTTTTAGGCACAATAACTAAGGGGCTAACCCATTCACTATCAGCAATGGGGTATATGAACCCAGACTTGAGAAGCTGTTCGATTTCTTCCTTAACTACTTATTTTAGATTAGGGTTCAATCGTCTCTACGCTTGTCTTTGAGGCTTCATGGAGGGGTTAGTGTAAATTCTATGTTGGCGTATCCTAGGATCTATTCCAGTTAATTTGGAATATGACCAAGTGAAGGCTTCCAACCATTTATTTATTACCTTCAATAGTTCTTCTTTCTATTGAGGAGCAAGCTTAGCATTGATAATTACCAATTTTCTATTTTTAAGGAACATGTATTCCATACCATTGGGCAATGGTTTTAGCTTGAGGGGCTCCTGCTTAAATTTCTTAGGGATTTCCAACTTTCCCTAGTTGATATTTTGAAGGTGAAGACTTGGAAGTTGGTAGTGGACTTGCTATAATGTGTCTATGCTATCGATGTAAGCACAAGTCAAACCCTCAATTGGTTCCATGCATATGAGTGAACTACTTTCTTGATCAGCTGTCAACCATTGGATGTCTTCCTATAGTGTGGTTGCTGCATACAGAAATATTTGTATGTTAATCACTTATTCACACTGATTGCATGCAGACAATGCTAAACTTTGCACAAACCATGACCTCTGCATACAATTACACCCTATGTCATTGTATGTGATGCATGGAACTTTTTTCTTCTCAATCTTTCTGAATGTATTTTCCTTTGATATTTCTAGGGAAAGATCATGGATTCCTAGGCATGCATCAATGGTGCTTAGCCATGCTCTTCCCATTATGATTGGAAAGTCTCCTTTACCATTCTTCACTTGAATCACTAGGAAGTTAGTTATGTACAACCACCCACAAATAGTGATAACAATGTCTTCCACCAGTCCCAATGGGACAGTGATGGACTGGTAGGCCAACTCTAGATGAATGTTGCTCTTTTTCAATGGAGGCAGGTCCTAGGCCTTGTACATTTTTTGAGAAATCAAGTTAACACCAGAACCTGAAGCCAAAAGAGCCTTACATGGTGCATTTCCAGTGATTTGTAAGTATATCAAAAGACTCCTAGGATCAGAGAATTTCCTGGGAAGGTGGCCAACTTTGATCCAATCGATGATGACATGTGTTAGCATGACTATATGCGTTGAGTGCGGTAATTGGGTTGAAGGGGGCTTTGAAGTTTTTATTGATACTGAGGCATCTAAGGAATTATCCGCTTGTGATTGCAAGGGCTTGGTATGTCTTTTGGTTCTAAAGAAATGTATTTTCTTCATGTGGTTTTTGGAACCAACAGTAGGTTGAGAGTTAATAGCCCTTGTGGTGTTACATTGTTGTGGCTGGGTAGGGATTTCACCTTGCATAACAGGAGTAGGTGGTAGAGGAGCTATTGGTGGAAGAGATGCAACTAGATGAGAAGGATGATATTCTTGCAGAATATTACCCCTAGAAGAGGAAGTCCCATAATACTCATGGGCTTGCTAATGAGGTTGAGGACTGAAGTGACTAGTAGAGTCACATGGGGAGATTGGCTACTGCATGTAATATCCATACAAGTTAGGTTGCCGGTAAGGATACTATTTCCTTGGTGGTGGCTTTTCCCATGATTGTAGGTGCTTCCACTATTGATATTGCTCAATATATTGTGGTAGAATTTCACTTGGATAATACGTTAAAGGTTGGTGGGACTACCTTGGGTTACCTTGGGGGAAAGGTAACCTTCAGGGTGCTTGCCATTTTTTCAATCATGGTTTGAGTGCATACACCCCAGACTCTTGCAAATGTGAGATTACAGGGCAACATCCCTTAGGATGGTCATATTAACATATTTCACATCCACTATCATTGTCTATTTCTAACTCCACAACCTCTTCAATGGTGGCAACTTTTCCCTTACCCTTGCTCTGTGCATGTTCAACTTCTCTCTTTTTTTCATTTTTCATGATCACCACCTTGCTCTCTATACTCCTCTACTATTTTAAGAATAGATTGAAATCTTTTGTCTAGGGAATTCCATATTTGATCTATCTTTGCTAAAAATTCTAATGTTATCTTTTGGATAGGCAAAGTTTTCCTATTCATAATCTCTTTGAGTGGTGATTCTTCTTCATCCTCACAAAGTCTTACTCCCCTCTCTTGAAGGGAAGGATCTCAGTTATACTCTTCTGCACTTTCTCTCTTTCATAGCTCACCTTCTTCCTTCACAACTTGCTCCAATAGTCTTTGAATTTGATGGGACCTAAGCTCATATAATCTCCCTTTGGCATAAGTCCCAAGGGTCCTTCTCGTTTCATGCCTAAGCCCATCTAGGCAATGGCACAATTGGTCCCTTTATGAATAACCATGACCAGGACAACAATGTGTGATGAGTGGTGAGGCACCCCTACACTCAACCATATAAAACGAGCATCGCACAGGCGATCCGGTCGGACTCTGCAGATGGACTAGTTGTGGCACCTAGATAGTTAGCCTTAGGTCGTAGTTCGTTGTCTTCCCTTCTAGACTAGTTTTGCATATGTCTCATATGTTTTAGTCTAGATGAGGTGTATGATGTGTTCTAATTCTAATCCTACTCCTGATGGTAGTGGAAAATAATATTAACTAAACTAAACTAGGAGGAAAAGGTAAGGAAAATCTACCACTGGGACTACCAAGCGTAGCTCCTAGGTATGTCATTGGGATTACCAAGCGCAGATCCCAAATATGCCACTGGGTTACCAAGTGTAGATCCTAGATACGCTACTGGGCTACCAAGTAGTCACACTCCAATGCTCATAACCAAGTCATACTCATTCCATTTCTAGAAGTTTAAGGGTGAGAGACTAATCGCGATGAGCAACCGATTCCTTGACTAGGTGTACACATCCGTAGATGCTCGTAGTCAAGTTGTACTCACACTATGCTATGAAGGTAATAAATAACATTAAATAAATAACAAATAAATAAACTAAGTGAATTCTACAATGATGAAGTAATCTTGATCTTTATTGCCGGTCATGTGCGTGTCCAAGTACGAAAAACTCGAATAAAGACACCGTACAATCACATTCACCACACTACGGGCAGACATGGGAAAAAATCTAACTCTGGAGGGATCAAACTATCAAAGCTTCACTACTTCTAAACTAGGATTCCAAATAAGGAAGAGCCACATCTTATTTATAGATATCGTAGCGGACTGCAATATCGCGTACGCGATATTGTAGGGAAGACGTGATATCATGTACACGATATCACGGCTTGTGCTTATTGCATCTCATCATACCCCCATGACTAAATAAAAACTCATCCTCGAGTTACAAGGAGAACAAGCTTTAGTGATTACATAGTGGATAGGTAATCGGATTATTAACTAGAAAAAGAAATGGACTAATGTCGTAGTGTGGGAAGACACAACACAAAGAAAAAATACTACAACTACAAAAATGTGGAACTCATGTAGTTCCTGGTGGCGGTGTCTCCTCCATGGGTGCTTTCCCTTTGTCACGTGCTCCAAGCTTTGAAGATTGGTGATGCTGAAGAATAGCCTAGAGCTTCTCGTCTTCAATCCGAGGGTCCTGTGTTGTCCATGCTGATGCTCTGATGTTTGATGGAGTTGGCACTTCCCATGGACAGGGTAGTTGCAGAAACATCTGATTAGCCTTGACATACCATGCTACGAACACCCGTCGTTCCTCTTAATAGGCTCTAGCTTTATCTTTGTATTTGTGAAGCTCTATTAGCCATCGAGCCAAGTCGGTTGCCACATCATTCTGTCCTTGGTAGCTTTCTTTTACCACTGCAAGTTCAGAATTTGCGACATCTAGTTTTTCAGCCAACTTCTTTTGTTCTACAAATTCTACTTCATATTTGATATGGGTGGAAGCTACCTGCTGCTCGAGCTCTAACCTCGGGCACCCTGCTATTAACATGGCCAGGTTGGCATATCAAAGGTTTACCAACTCCATGTATTCAGTCAAGTCTTGGATCTGTAGGTCTCGGTTCTTAATTTTCGCTTGGTGGGCGAAGGCATAAGTATCCAATATGGCCCTCCAATCAGTGTGCTGGGCACTGATGCTGTTGATTTGGGCATTGGCCATATGGATCTCCTTCTCTAGGATTTGTTTATACATCCCCACCTAATCACGGAAATGCTCCTTCAGCTTCTCATGTTGTTTAGCCTCATTCTGCCATGCGCTAATCTCAATGGTTGATTTCTGTCGAATAGCGCATACCTCCTCCATTGAGAGGATTCGATTTTCTTTGGCTAAATGGCTTACATCCCGGTTGACCCGAATGAACTTTTCTCGCAATTGATGAAATTTTTCATCGAGAACATTCTTTTGTTTCTCCATAGAAGTTAACCGAAGGTTGTCTGCAACCAACTGCTTATCCTCTTCTTGTAAGGCCTTGAGTGCCTTAAGATGCGCATGAGTTTGCGCCTTTGCTACGGAGGCATCCCAAGTGGCCGTCTCCTTTTCTTCTGCCACCTTCTTATTTTATGCAATTAGTTTTGTTACTTGCTTGATTCTAAAGTTGTTTAGCTGGTCTGCAGGAACAAATTGCAAAGGATCCCGCTCTACTGCTTGTAAGGCTACGATCTGCTCTTGTAGTTTCTGCACTTCAACTTCAACATGCTATGCCCTTACTTCGGATATGATCAGCTTCCCCTTTGTGGAAATGAGATATGATTGTATTGCTGTTACATCCTGAGGGATGTCAAACAGAGACATCAAAACTTGTCCTGTTTGAAGCAATCTGTTCAATGCATCCTCATGTTCCGCAGGAGTCATTGAGGTTCCGGAAATAGTTTGAGCATCCCGTGCTCCTGAAAGATCTACCAGTGGCACAACAGGCATGTTAAAAGACTCTTTGATGTGGTCAGTGACCACTTCAGCAGCTCCCGCGGCATCCTGGTGTTGCATGACCACCATTGTGGTCGCTTCACTAGTTTCTAACTGCACTTGAAAAGATGTCACATGTCCAAAGATTTGTTGTGACCATCTGCTTTCCCCTCCTCCTGTTTGCACTAATAACTCACCCCATGTGCGATCTACTGAAATAGTAGGCTAGTCAGCATCATCGATGACACGGAAGAGATTTGCGTCATCATGACTTCCCCAACTAACCATCTCAATGATGGCCTGAAGATGGTTCATTAACGGTCTATATTCTTGTGGCGGTGGTAGATCCTGGCCTGTGCTAGGTCCTGCTTCTTGTTGTTGGCTAGGACCTGCGGCTAGAGGTTGACTAGGTCCTGCAAGTTGAGTTGCAAGTGATCCAGTCATCTGTTCTTCTTCTTCATTAGGTCCCAGCTCTTTACCAGTGCTCTTTCTTGGAGCTAGCGCCTTTAATAATTCAGCATAAGAAGAATTTTGGGCCTTTCGGAGGATATCATTTGTGTATTCCCAAATACCAGCCCACTAGCACAGTTTTCTGATCAGGCAGGGAAAAGGGAGTGCCATCTTTGCTCACTTCCATTCTTCAAATCACCTTAGGATCTCCATTAAATATAGATGGGGAAGGTTAGCATTAACCTTTCCCATCAACACTGCACACCCTCTCGCCGCATACGTTGATGTTCTCTTCAAACCTTTTGTGGGGAAGAGGTGATAGGTTCCAATTTTAAAATAAACCCGCTCTTCTGTCGTCAGCTCACCAAAAGCTTTATCTCTGCCATAAGCCTTCTCTAACCAATCCTTTCACACATCAGGGTCTGATCGGGTAGATAATCGAGCAACATGGGGGCCTGAATTCGAAAGGTTTAACACTTTCAGAAATTGCCTATGCAGAAAAATCTACTGTCACACCATCGATGTTAACCGTGGTGCCTTGCTCCTTATTGTGCCAGAATAGGTATGTTTCGCCTAAGTACCAGGCACCACTTTCAGAGAGGACAGGCCATAAGGGAGACCCCTTAAGGTGATCCCTAACAGCCTCAAGAGTGAACTCTGCAAAAGATTCGAAGTAAAGTTCCACAATCACCGAAGTAATTGTGGACTTCGTATGGATAGCCTGAATGCATTCCGGGGGAAACGTGAGTTGTTGTCCCGGTTCAAGTGCAGCAGCAACTCCTACTTCTGCCTATCTGGATCATCTGGTATGAGGTTCTTCTTGATGGATACTGAATGAGTGCACCTCCTATTCGGTATGTTGTTCGGCAGGACCTTACCTTCTACCTCTCCTAGGTTGTTTTGCTCCACCTTGGACAGGACTCTCCTGCTGTGAGCGTTTTGGGACCATCTGCAATCACACGGGCCAAACGTTAGTAAGGTTGTTTTGGAAATCAAGTTATACCTTACTACATGCCTTAATTAAAGATCGTATATTATAACGTGTGATCGTGCCCAAAAATTATAAGGATGAGTCCTATGACTTAGGTGTATTTTTAGTTTAATCTCCCAGTATACTTGAGGGTTATATAATGTTTGGCACAATTTTTCTAGGTGTTAGTATTAATTACCCTAATTGATGTCCTTTGGGCAATGAAAAATTTCAAAAAAGTTAGGCACTTTTCAGCAAGTGTCTCTCCCCCATGACTAAACTGAACACTTCGGGTTCAAGCAAGTTCAAACAGAATTAAAATCGGAGTACCAATGCACGAGATATAAGTGCAAAAGCAAGGGTCACGCAATTGCAAGTCACAGAGAAAAAATTCAAAAATTCCCCCC
>MNCI01036030.1:563949-656997 GCA_015680685.1 Gnetum montanum
GCTAAATGTTGCGGCGGGGGTTCCTATTTATAGGTAAATAGGATGAGATATCGCGTACGCTGCATCGTGTACGGTGCATCACGTATGCGATATCACGTGGGACGTGATATTGCGTACATGATATTTCGTCCCAACTAAGGTGAGACATATGAAAAAGACTGAATTTTTAATGATTTTCTTGAAATTAATGGTGTAAAACGAGGACATTGTGAAGTATTAATATATTCAAGGGTAATTACGTGAATTTGAGAGGCACTTTGAATGATAAGGATGTGAATTTAGCAATTAAAAATTTGGGGGTTATGAAGAAAAGGGAATGTAATGGTATATTGGAACGTTAAAATTTTGAGGAATAATAATAGGGAAAGAAAATTATGAAAACTAAGCTAAGGGTAAGAAATTGTGTGTTCTAGCTAGAAAATTAATGAAGATTACAACAAAATTACACAAGTGGATCCTCCCCAAAGAAGGTTTCAACCTATTATGCCCTTGTGTAATAACACTTAAAGTGTCCATGGGCACTAGCAAGGTTAGATGTAATCTGCACTAACTCCACAAAACACACGTATGTAAATATCACCGAAATGAGATGAAAATTCTATGTTACATGGGTCACGAACTACAATTACATGAACAGTGAGATGAGACGACGTATAGAAAGGGATCGTAGAAATTGGGGCATGAGGTATCTAACACAGGGCACAATGAATCCTGCGTGTAAAGCATGATTAGTGTGTCATTAACCCATCGTTCCAAAATTAGGACCAAGTCCATTCCTCTAATCAGTGACATCACATTGTTTCATCCCATGATGAGTAACTATGAGAGTACCATAACAATAAGGCGTACGATCACTTGGCTTTTAGTACAAGGGAGGAGTGATTTTTGTTTTGTGGCACTTTTCTATTCTTTTTCTCTTTTTTTTTTCACTTTACTGAATCTAGAGAAGCCACCAACCTTCAGGCATGGGTGCATGTATTTCTAGTGGGACCCCCTAGAATAGCATTTGATTTTCAAGTGCCCTTTTGATTACTGTTACTCCCATTTTTCATTAGATTTACAAGGATCTTAGTACAACCATATTGCATGATAACTCCCACAGATGTCACCAAAGAGAATCCACAAGTCCCCTTGATGTCACACCCTAATCATTCCCTCTTGGTCCATCCTTCTTCATTCTGGGTACAATGAACGCAAAAATTAATTTTAAGTTTTAGAAAATTCAAGGATCTCACTGTACCCAGGACAGAACCTCTTATTTGTAGAGTGGATGAGTGGGTGTAATGGGCTGACTGTTCCAAAATAATTGATCACTCATGACTTAATAACATAAAACACATCTCAGCCAACGATCCACATGAGTGTTTTATTCGTAGATGAGATTACTTACAAAAATATAAAAAGACAAACACACAAAAAGATAAAACAAAAGTTGAAAAATGAAAAACTGGAAAACAAAAAGTTGTAAAATTAAAAAAAATTAAAATTATTTATTAATCCTGCTTGTTATTGAAATGGGGGATATCCCCCATAACTAAACGGTTGAGTATGGCTAGGATTAATAAATGGAAAATGAGGATCCTTGCATATTGGAAATATTGAAGCTGGTCCATATGTATCACCTTGGATTTCACACACTTTATAATAAACACAGTGGGGCACTTCATACGATGTAGTTCCCGGATAACGAGTTGACCCACTATGATGTTTAGGACCGTTAGATGGTATGCAAGGATTGGGCTGATGCCTCCCATGGTTGTGTTCATTGGGCCTTATGGTTGTTGGAGTGTTAGTTGGTGGCCCTGATGAAGTTACATGAGGCATTGGGTTCGAAGGTAAGGGTGCACCACATTGTTGGACTTGTGCTGGGTTGGAAGGTGCAATGGCTTCAGAGTTATGTTGTCCCTTCCTACAACCGTGTTTAAAGAAAGGATGCCTTTGATGTTGAGGAGGCTCTTCACTATTGTTAGTAGCAGTAGCACAAGTGTTGTTCATGGGTTGTGGTGGTACAAACACCTTAGGAACAGTTGGTGGCATTGTGGAATGAGGGAAAGGCTGAGAATTTTGAAAGTGAGGAGGAATGTAAGGTGCACAAGGTGGGGGTTGTGTTGGAGGTATGGGTTGATAGTATTGTGAAGAATGGTATTGTGGTGAGATAGAGTATGGTAGCCCGGTTGAAGAAATAGGATGTTGGACACTATAAGCATTTGGATTTGGAAAATGTGAAGGGTGCCTCTAGTCTAAGGGTGGTCTCCTCCACGACTGGGATTGTTGCCACTGTGACCTAACACAGTATCTCTGTACGAACTCTGGTTGTAACGTGTTTCCCTAATGCTCATGTAGATGTAACAAGATTGGGCATTGGCCCTTGGGATGATCATACAGGCATATGTTACATTCATACGTATGATTGGTAGTTGAGCGCTTCTTTTCTTTATCTCTTCTTTCCAAATGTCTACTATTTTGTCCTACTTCTTGGGTTTTCAAAACTCTATCTCCAATGGTATTGATAAATTCCCCACTCTTTTGATGCATCCATTCCAACATCTTATTGATCTTTGCCTCAGCTTCTTCTAATGATTGTTGTATTGGCAAAGATGATGTTTCCACCTTGAGATTTGTTGATATCTCCTTGTTATGATCATGAACCTTTGTTGACTTAATATTTTGATCTCGTTGATGTTTTTCAACACTCTCCAATGTAGCTATTTCTCCTTCTTCTTTTGCTACCTGCTTAATAAGCTCTTGGATTTGATGGGTTCATAGTTTGTATAGTTGACCTCGGGCATACGTTCCTAAGGTCTCTCTTGTTTCATTACGTAGCCCATCAATAATATGGTACATTAGCCTTTCCTCGGAAAACCCATGGCCTAGACAATTGTTTAACAATGCATAATACCTTTCTAAGGGCATGTCCAAGGATTCATGTTTTACTTGTTTCCACTCTTGGATTTGTTTCCTCAAGGCTGACACTCTTGTGTAGGTTTGATATTTTTTGTTAAAGACCTCTACCATTGTTGACCAGCGTTTTATCGAATTTGGTTTTAATGATCTATACCATACTTTAGCTTGGTCAATGAGTGTCATAGGAAAGAGCTTAAGTTTTTGCCACCCATTATCAATATTATTCCATGTGTAGGCATCGTAGAAGGCTTGTAAATGTTGATGCGGATCTAAGTCATAGCCTCCTAAAAATTTTGAAAAGTTGTTTAAATCGAGCCTAGGTAGTCGGCTCTCTTTACGATGCCTACTTGAGATTCGAACAGCCTCTTGTATTTGCGTTAAGCTTGTAGTGGCCAGTGGGGGTTCATCATCATCTGGTAAGTTAGGCTTCCGTGCATTATGATGATGTTGTTTTTGTTTATTCTTATAGGAAACTCCCACTTCAGGTTGTATACTCTAATCTTCATCGTTATATAGTTCATTGGTTCTCCAATGAACATCCTCACTAAGTGTGGCTTTATTGTCATCTTGTCAGAGAGACATTGTTGTGTGTGAATTTATGTGACTTTTGATAATTTCTTCTTTTTAAGAGATGTATCGTTAAGTCCTTTACAGTGACCTTGTATAATATAACTAATTTAGATAACTAGCACCATCCCCGGCAATAGTGCCAATGATGAGTGGCTAGGTACTCCTACACTCAACCATATGAAACGAGCGTCGCATGCGCGATCCAGTCAAACTCCACAGATGGACTAATTGTGGCACCTAGATACTTAGCCTTGGGTCGCAGTTCGTTGTCTTCCCATCTAGACTAGTTTTGCATATGTCACATATGGTTTAGTCTAGATGAGGTGTATGATGTGTTCTAATTCTAATGCTACTCCTGATGGCAGTGGAAAATAATATTAACTAAACTAAACTAGAAGGAAAAGGTAAGGAAAATCTAATCTAGCCTAAGTACGACGAGCAACCGATTCCTTGATCAACCGTACACATCTTGGACTTCGTGCACGACTACCATTGGGACTACCAAGCGTAGCTCCTAGGTACGCCACTGGGATTACCAAGCGCAGATCCCAAATACGCCACTGGGTTACCAAGCATAGATCCTAGATATGCCACTGGCTACCAAGTAGTCACACTTAAATGCTCGTAACCAAGTCATACTCGTTCTGCTTCTAGGAGTTTAAGGGTGAGAGACTAATCGCGATGAGCAACCGATTGCTTAACTAGTTGTACACATCCGTAGATGCTCGTAGTCAAGTCGTACTCACACCGTGCTATGAAAGCAATAAATAACATTAAATAAATAACAAATAAATAAACTAAGTGAATGCTGCAATGATGAAGTAATCTCGATCTTTATTGCCGGTCATGTGTGTGTCCAAGTACAACACACTCGAATAAAGACACCGTACAATCACATTCACCACACTACAGGCAGACACGGGAAAAAATCTAACTCTAGAGGGATCAAACTACCAGAGCTTCACTACTTCTAAACTGAGATTCCAAATAAGGAAGAGCCACGTCTTATTTATAGATATGACAGCGGACTGCGATATCGCGTACGCGATATCGTAGGAAAGACGCGATATCGCAGCTTGTGCTTATCGCATCTCATCAATGTGGAATGAATAGTGGAATGAAGGTCCTAATACACAACCCCTTGGCCAAAGTGAAGGGGAGGAACATTGTTATGTGGCCAACTTCCTGAGGTAGCTTCACCACCCTCATTTTTTCTTAAGACATGTGGGGCATCATGGGAGCACTTACCCTTCAAAGACTTATGATGTCTCTCCTATTGCAAGTCCCTTTGATGTTGTGCCTCTATGGGATGGTATTCTCTTGAGTCATGGTCTTGCACAATGTATTATGTATATAAGTATAGCATGCCAATTCGTGTGAGAGCATGAAGAAGCATGCTCGTGACTAAACCATTGGGAGGTCACACTATGTTATCCTCTAAGTCTCGCCAACGCAGTTGTTCATCTTGATGGAGGATAAAGGTAAAATTTGGTATATACTCATTGAGATGAATATATACCACTCAAACTTGTTGAGGAACTAGTGGATCAACGTCATGTGTATTACACCACTGACTATTTCTTGTTTCAGACCTAGGCAGTGAGGCACTTTTGCACGAAGAAGGAGACATACTTGTTTGTTCAGTGTGCAATGTATTCTTGTTTATTATTTTTTCAATCAACCCTAAGGGTTTGTTCCAACGATGTGAATGATTTCCTATGTTCTAGTTAGCGCACAAACAACTAAGTCCCTGGCAACGGTGCCAATGATGAGCGGTGAGGTACGACTATGCTCAACCATTCGAATACAAGCGTTTCACGAATGATCTGGTCAAATTCTAAGGACTAAGTGCTTATGCGCCCTTATGAAAAAAGGATGGGTTGGTTGATCACTGTCTTCCCAAGCTTACCTGTATGTCATGATTGTATGGTTAAGTAAGCTTGAGGCATATGATTTTTATAGCTTTTATGTTTTTATGTTCTGCTGCTAATAAGGGAGGAGAGAGAGATATAACTAAGTGACTAATTTAACTTAACTACTAATTAAATAGGTTTTAACTAATCCTAACACCAGTATCCATTCTCACTTACTGTACACATCTTGAACTAGTGCAACACTACTAGGATTACCAAACGCTAGTCGTTACTGGGTTATCAAGTGTAACACGCATGATCAAAATGATCGTATTATTGAGTGTATTTTAACGATTTGCCTAATTGATCAAAATGAGTTGCTACACTAATAATAGAAATGTAAAGTGGATAAAATAAAATAAAATAAAATAAATGCATAAGAAAATAAAATAAAAGAAATGTGTAAGAAAACAAATCTCAAGTGCTGCAAGGATGAATCGAAGAGCTCATCTTTATTGCCGTACACAAGGTGTGCTCAGGTACACAATGCTCGAATAAAGATCTATCCACACTTCGACCTCCTGTTGCGGGCACTTGGAAACTACTCTAAGTTCCAAATAGACTACAAGAGTTTCACTACTTGACTGCTACCAGACTTCTTCTTCTGAATTATCTCCTATTGTGTGCTTGGGCACGGTATATATAGGCCCAGGTGTAACTCAGGAATAACTACTCTAATAATAACCACTCTAATAATTAAAGTAACGACTCTAATAATTAGAGTAACTGCACTAATAATAACCACTTTAATACTAACCACTCTAATAATTAGAGTAACCGCTCTAATAATAACCACTCTAATTATTAGAGTAACCGATTTCATCAAACATGATCCACATTTAAGTTTTAGGGTACCCACGGATGCTAATAAAAGTGGTTATACAAGGGCATTATACGTATAACCCTGCTTTGGAAAGGACCTACTTGTATAACTATTAGGAACCACCTCATTAGCATGCTACAATAATGAATGTTTACTAATATTAATTTTGCTATAAATGTACCAAACCTAACATAAGCCATCAACCTTAACATTAGCAAAAAGTATAATTACTTTGCTCTTATAATGAATACATTAATGACCATAAATTTCAAGTGATCTTAAATATATAAATTATTGGCTATTGATCACTTGTATATATTTTCCATAGTAAACACTATAAATATTAAAGAAATATTTTTTTAGCATAAATAGTTATAAAGTTTATGAATTACTATAAAGAGATCCCTTGTAAACTTATTCCAAATGTGATACTTCTTAACATAAATGTATATAATTGAACTTATTTCTTTGATTTAGTAAAGTAGAAAATAGAAAGAGATTAAATAATAAGTGATGGTGAGAAATTCTACTTGATTAAAATAGTGCAATATATTATTTCTATTATTAAATGTCTTCTTGAAACAATAGAAAAAATTACAAAAAAGATATTAGAATCTTGAATCTTTCTAAAACATTACTAAAATATATGATATATAAACGTATATAAAAATAATTTTTTTGTCACAAAAAGAAAAGATTAAAATTAGCTTAGCTATATATTTATAATATATATCTATAATTTGGTTGAGAGAATCTTTTAAAAAATGCATTGAATTTTAGTTGATCTTCTATTTAGTAGATTCAATGCATTCTACAATAATTTTAGTGAGATGGTTTCAATTGCATGCTAAGAAGGATAACTAATTCTAAGTTTGTTAATAAATATTGTCTTGGAAAATATTTTTAAATTCTCATGGATAATAAATCTTGACTATGAAATATTTCTAAACTCTCATAGATTATTTTTTTCAATGCATGCTCCATTTACTCTTTAGAATTTTCTTCTTCATGCATTATAATAAAAGTTTTTCTTGGAGTAAATATATTGGTGTTATAGATGGAACATTATTTAGCATTTCATATAAACTATCCCTAGACCATTATAGACAAAATATCTCTTTAGCATGACTGATTGGCTGCTCCTAAGTATTATAGGCAAAATATTATTTAGCGTTACTAATATATGATTGGTAGTTGGCATCTTGGCTAAAAATTAAATAAAATTCATCATCATAACATGAATGTATAAATTAAAATATTAAATTTATAGATAAGAAATTAAATTAACAGAGTTTCTTATTATCTTTTCTTCAAGAAATTTAACTTAAAGTGTAACAATTTTGAAAAATATCATCTTCTAATGTAAACTCTTTTATTCCACTTCTTGATAGTGTATAAGTCCCCACTATTGATTCATCTCTTTCATATACCTCTAAAGTTAAAAATTCTTTTATTAGTTCTATGATGTTAGTTCTACAATGTTGATTTGTCAATACTATTAGTAGATGATGTCATTTGAACCGTCTCCTTGTTAGCTTGTTTTATCACTGGTGGATAATCTAATGCATCTGTATTATGATAGATTAATTACTATAACATATCTTTATAATGATTAATAATAAAATTAGTAATAGCTATAGTTTCAAGCTCTTTAAGCTTTAATTTGATCTCACCATAAGATATTTCTTATTTCTAAAAATATTTTTCAATGATGAGTTTGTTATTTTCTAAGACAACTAAATCATTTTTGTATGTATCAATTTCATGTTGAGCTTTTCAATTTCTACTATCATGACTTTCATTTCTTCCTCCAACATCACATATGTTACCATACGCTCTTCATCACTTTTTAATAAATCTTGATATGAGGCCCTAAAGCAAGTAATTTTTTGTCTATTTTAGTGCTTGAAGCTTAGCAAACTACTCACTAGCCGTTTCCAAAGCACTCCACACTTACAACTAAAAATATTTAAACTTAAATAAGAGAATCTCCTAATCATCAACAACTTTAGTCTTTCCTTGTTGTAACAAATTATTTATCTCTTTTATTTAGGAGGGAACATTAATAAGAACTTCTTCTTATTTCTCTTCATGAAAATATAATGCATTGGCCTTAAATAGAAAACCCATTGTATTATAATATAATGCTATTAATTTAAACAAAAAATAATTATTCATTATAATGGAATAATTCTTATGAATTTTAGAAATTGCCTACATGACCTTAGTTTTGATAGTGTTCTTGATTAAAACTTCATTATCAATGACTTATTAAAAGTGACTTATTAATGTTGGTTTTAAAAAAAATAATATGATGGCTTGATAATATGTTGCTTCATATTTGAACCAATGGTATTGTTAAATTAGCTTCACCATTTGTACTATTAATTGATTATCATAGAGAGCCAACCACCCTTCCATTTGCATCTTCATGGACTATTTCATTTTTTGAATTTTTATGATGGTATAGTTTGCTTTCTCAAATGTTTTAATAAATAGTATCTAGCCTAATGGACAATTTTTATTTTTTATTTTTATCAAAATGGTGATTTCATTTACATTATTATTTTCAAAAGCCTTGACAAAAGTAGGTAGTAAATATCTATAGGAAATGTGAGGATTGATGGAGAAACATTAATATGACATATTGTTGTAAACCTTCACCACAAATATCCCATCTATGGTGAGATTTATCTTCACCATGACATATAATAAGTTAAGCATTCATAAACTAATTGTATTCTTTTAATTTCTGGTGATGATCTTACAATAGATGATTGCTAGAAGGCCCAAGTAGGGCTACTTTAGGAAACCCAGGTAAACTCTCTCCATGATACATCTTACTGATTTCTCTCACAGATCCTTTAAATTAAGCAATTTTACAAATAAGTTCTTGGGATATAAAGCCACTTTCAGTATCAACTTAGATTTTATAATATGGAATAAAAACTATAATAATATTTTCTACAACTATGCAAAACACCATATTTTCTTAGACTAGAAAATGTACTAGTCATATCATACTCTTCTCTAGTATCTTGACTTAGATTTTATAATATGGAAGCAAAAATATAATAATATTTTCCACAACTATGTAAAACAACATATCTTCTTATACTAGAAAATGAACTAGTCATATCATACTCTTTATTAGTGTTTTGTCTTCAAACAATGCAAACCACATGAAAGAGTTAAGCCTATATTTCTCTAATAGTGGGGTGTACTTGAAATCCTTTACTAGCTTATTTGGCAAGAACATTTCATACTAGTAAAGCTAGATGCTAGCTTGCAAAGATTGATATTTGAAGCACTCATGTTTATTCATGTACAATTCAAAGCTTAGTGATTTATTGGAAACTACCTTATAGTGATCCATAAGAGCTAAATGCAGTGTTATTTTCATTATAGTTTCCTTCTTCACTATGGCAAAGTATGAACCACCCCATAAGGCTTTGGTGTCATGGATAATGCAAGAAAAAACAAAAATCTATTATGCAAGAGGTGGAGATAGAGGTTTTTTTCAATGATGAGGACTTTATTTCAACTATATACTTTCTTTTCCTAGACTATGGTGAAGCATGCTTCATGGTTCACTTATCCATTTTGACAAATAATTGCTACATAAACTAGCATTTCATTAATTCAATAAACTAATTGTTTTAGAAAATAACTAGTTATTAACCATAAAAATACTTGAAAATGACCAGAAAAAGTTAATTACAACTTCTAATAAATCAAATTTTTATTTTTATTAACAAAATCATGAAGAAACAATTTTCAAATTAAAGGTAAATACTACATAATAGTGGAAATAGTGTGAACAAATAATTTATGAAACTTGGATGCATACCTCTAAATATGATGCAAAGAAGTAAAAAAGGTATTAACAAAGGCATCACTAATTCACACATCAAATTGGGTTGGCTACATTTCTCATAATGCAAATCAATGCAAGAATGAACTATGATGAGTGGTGGAGTAGTCCAACACCCAACCATATGAGTTATGAGTGTTCACACATAGCACGGTCGAATTTCATGAATAAGACAATTTAATTATCCTAGTAATTGGTTATAGTTTACAATCGTTGTCTTCCCGCATGAGTTATTAAAGTCGATGTGTATGCTCTAACTCATGGTGAGGTGCATGATACTAATGTTGTATGGGCCATATTGCTCCTTGTAAACATAAAGTAAATGGAGTGGTTCCTAACTGTAAGTGATAATAAACAAATCTAATCTAGCATATGGGTTGGAAATTTGTTCCTGATTCCTCGAACACGTCTTGGACTAATGCAATCATTACTAGGATTATCAAGTATTACGCGACTAGGCAAACCAAGTGATAATACTACTAGGTTACCAAATGATCACACTTAATGCTTGGAATCAGTTGTATCCATTTCACTTAACAATAGTAATAATAACATGTAGAGAAAGTAAATCAAGAAAACAAATTGACAAAATTTCACTAGGTATGAAATAAAACTGCTTATGGATGGTGCACCTAAGTGTTGTATTCATAGGCCTACACACATTTGCAATATCAAATATGCAACATTGTATCTTGTACGTTGATATCATGGACAATATTATGACTCTAATATTAGATACATGATTTTTTTGTTAAGAAAAATTTGGATTTATCATATCCCCACAACTAACTAAAAATTCATCCTTGAGTTAAAACAAAATGAGGATAGTGTTCATTACAAAATTAGGAGCTAGATTGATATGACACTAACTCTTATATACATAACTCTATAATTCCAGAGTGGAGTTTGCAATAATGACATGACTCATGACATAAATCTATAATTCCATAACAAAATTTGGTGAAGTTGGATGTAGCCTTATGTTGTTCCTAGTGATGGTGGCTCTTACCTTACTTTCTTCCCCTTATCATCAAGCTTCTAAAGTTTGTGCTAGTTGAGTACTTGAAGTTTTCCTTCTTCCATTCTAGGATCATGAACTGTTCATGCTAATGAACCAATGTTTGATGGAGTCATGACATTCCATGGACATGGAAACTATAAAAACATTTTATTTTCTTTGACATACAAAGATGAAAACTACATCCACTCCTCTTTGAATGCTTTGGCCTTTCCATAGAGTTCATGGTAGTTTGATAATCTTCTAAGTAGGTTTTCTAGTACATTTTTTTCCTTGGTAGCCAACCTTTACTGCTTTCAATTTACATTTTACTACTTGAAGTTTCTTCAAGGAATATTTACAATCTACAAACTCTATCTCATATAGTGCATATGTGGTTGCTACTTCCTATTTTAGCTCATTTCTTGGCCTACCTTCTGTTAACATGGCTAGGTTAGCATGATGAAGGTTAGCTAACCCAATATACTCTTTAAGGTTTTGAATCAAAAAGTCCTTTTTTTTCACTTCCACTTGGTGGACAAGGGCATAACTATCTAACATGGGTTTCTAGTCAAGATTTTATGTTAAAATTTTGCTAATACTGGCCTTTTTCATGTGGATTTCTTTCTTTTTTATCTACTTGTACATGCCCACTTAGTCATGGAAGTATTCCTTAAGCCTTATGTTTCTTCGCCTTATTTTTCCATGCACTAATTTCAATGGCTGATTTTTGTTGAATCATGTGTACTGCCTCCATAAAGGGAATTCTATTTTCTATTGCATGGTAGCTTAGATCTTGTTTGACCCTTACCAACTATTCTATCAATTGGTGGATGCTTTCTTCTTAGATGTTTTTCTACTTCTCCACTATGGTCAACCTCATGTTGTGAACAACAAGTTGTTTGTTTGCTTCTTATAATATGGTAAGTGCCTTCGCATGTGCATATGTTTGGGCTTCAACTATAGAGGCATTTCATACTACTTTTTCCTTCTAAGTTGCTAACTATTTATTTTATTAAATTAGATTGTTGATATGCTCTATTCTAAATTACTTGATCTAGTCAAGCACAATGAATTTCATAGGATCTCTTTGCTTAGCTTTTAGGATTGTGAGCTCTTCTTGTAGTTTTAGAACTTCTGCTTTAGGATGCTCTACACTGGTTCTACCATAACTAGTTTTCCTTTAGTAGTGATGAGCTCAGAGTATACTCTAGTAACATCACTAGAGATGTCAAATACTATTGTCATAACTTGCCTAATCTACAATACTCTATCAAGCACATCCTCATGATAAGCAAGAGTCATTGAGGTTCTAGCTAACATCTAAGCATCCCTGGCTCTAGTTAAATTTTCCAGGGGTATAATAGGCATGCTGAAGGATTACTTAATGTGATCAATGATTATCTGTGCTACTCATGCTGCATCATGGTGCTACATTACTACTACTGTGGCTCCTTCTCCGGTCTCTAGCACCAATTGTAACAATGCAGCATTCCCAAAGATTTGTTGTGACCTTTACATCTTTCTTCTTAATTGTGATAAAATCTATCCACTTTCTAGATTGATGAAAATTATGGGTTTGATGAAACTATCAATAACACTATATAGATTGGCCTCTTCCCTCATTTTCCAATTGATTATTTTTGTATTCTGCTAGAGATGACTGATCGATGGTCTATAATCTTATGCTGGTGATGGTGGAACTTGCCATTCTTGTTGCTACTACTATTGTTGTTGGTTTCTAGGCCCTACTTACTATTTTTGTTGTTTCTCTTGTTCTTTTTCTTGTTCTTTCTCCTCACCATGGTCATTCTTCAGTGGTGTTAGTTTGAGCAACTCAACATATGAAGCATTTTGAACTTTCCTAGGCATGTCATTAGTGTATTGAAATATTTTGGCTCATTTGCATATCTTCTTGATAAGGTAAGGAAATGAAATAATTGGCTTCCCCACATTCTTTTCTTCAAACTACCTTTGAATTTCCATGAAATAGAGTTGTGCAAGGTTGACATTGTACTTAACCATCAGAATCATACTACCTCTAGCTACATAAGTTGATAGTTGATTAAGCCCTTTTGTTGGGGATAGGTGATAAGGAAAATTTTGAAATATATTTGCTCTTCCAAATTTAGTTCATTATGGTCATTATCGTCTTTTCCATAAGCGCATTTTAGCCATAGCTTTCTAGTTTCAAGATTAGATTGGGTAGAAAGATATGCTAACCGTACCCCTTTGTTGGGTATATTCAAAGCTTCTGCAATTACCTTGATTAAGAATGTCATTGAGACCCTACCAATATTCATAGTAGTTACCTGTTCTTTGTCATGCCAAAACCGGTAAGTCTCTCCAAGGTAGCATTCACCATTCTATGATAGTATGGGTCATAGTTGTGATATTTGGAGTTGTGTCCTTACTGCTTTAGGAAAAAATTCCATAAATGCACCAAAGTTCATTTCCATGATGACCATGATTAGGATGGATCTTTTTTGGATGGCATGGAGGTAGCCCTATGATAATGTGAAGCATTCTCCTAGCACTTATGGTTCTTTTGCCTCTCCTCTGACCAATTATCATGTAGCAAGAGTATCTTGATGGATGCTAAATGATTAGGCTTCCTACTCCTTATGTTCTAGTTCTTGTCCTCTAGTTTGGCCTCTACCTTAGGCTCTTGGTCATTTTCTTACTCCTTATGAAGGTCCTCCATGTTCTCCTACTCTTGTTGGGGCCATCTACAATCATTAAGGATTAAAAATTACTAAGCTATTCACATTTATTCTTAACAGTTTCATACCTTACTCATACACTTAGTTTTATTAAGTTCTTAGTTTATGATTGTAGAGTTAGAAATGTTTTATACAAAGTAACCCCATAGGTGTTAATATTTTTATTACGCTTCACATTTATCTAATTTTTTCTTATGTATGACTCATGATTATGGTTATGGTTCCCTCAGAACATTAATTGAGTTTTTTGGCATTGATATGTGTGATTATTCTTTAAAAATTTCAGCTATCTCTTTGTACTTATCCTTAAAATAGCTTCCAAGTGTTGTAACTTTTTGAAAAATTAGATTAAATTTCCCTCACTAGCAACCCCCCCTCACCACAACTAAATTTATCACTTTGTGATCAAATAGGTTTGAAAAGCACAAAAATTAGAGTAATAAAGATTGAGTTATGGCTTGGGAAAGCTAGGAGGTTAGAGCTTTTATTGGAAAATGAAATCCAAAAAATCTCACTTAGCACAAATGAAAAATGATGAAAAAATTTTCTAAGTCCTTGTGTATATATAGATTTTGTGGGACCTAACATTGGGGATCCAATATTGGTGTGGACCAAATATTGGAGCCCAAGAAAATTCACTTTTTAGAAGGCTTTCATGGAAAAAATTAATTCCTTTGGAGATTTATAAGGTTTTAAGGTTTATCAAAGGGTTTGGATGATGAAAATATGCTTAGTGTTGTCTAGAAATACTTCATTGAAAGTTCATAGAGAAAGAATCTTGGGCTATGAAAGTTCATAAGATGGGTAAGAAGAGTAATGAATCCATACTTTTTGAACAAATAGTGTAAATGATATGGGAAGTGTTTATTGATGTTTGGAAGGTTTAGGATGATGTCAAATTTCTTGGTAGGTATAAGATACAACAATTATACAAGTGGATCCTCCCCAAAGTAGGCTCTAGGCATTAATACCCTTGTATAACCATGCCTAGAAATGTCCTTAGGCACTTAAGGAGTTGAATGGAACACATACCTATTTAGCAAAACACACATGTTAGTATCACCAAATTGGAAAAATAACTCTACATTACACAAAAGCATAAGTTGTGACTATTCAAATAGTGAGATGAGATGGACTTAGAAGGAATTGCAGAAATCGAAATGTGAGATGTCTTACTATAGGTATAATGAATTCTTGTGTTTTATTAGTGGTTAAAGTAATCACCAGCCTTTCTATCCAATATTTAAACCAAGTCTAGACCACATTCTAGTAACATTGCATTGTGTCCTCTATTAGAATTACAACTGTGAAACTATCAATGTTGCAAGGAGTATTGTCACTTGATGTATTATCCAAGAGAGGAGTTTAATTCATGGCACTTTATTCTTACTTTTAGATTTCAAAGAAGCTACCTACCTTTAGGCATGGGTAACATGTGTTTCTAGTGGAATGCCCAGAAATTTATTTTGTGCTCTTTTATTTTTATTTGTGTAAACCCTTTTAAGGTAGCACTTATTTTACTCTTACTCTCATTTTTCATTAGATCTACAAGGATATAATACAACCTCAGCAACATAATAGAACTTACAAAAATAATCCAAAAAAAATGCACAAATTCTCTTAATGTCACACCCTTTTCATTACCATTTGGTTTTTCACTTTTCTATCTAAGCATAATGATACCAAGTTTATCCTTAGTTGTTTGATGGAAAAGAATATCATTATGGCCATGGTAAGAACCTCTTATTAATGGAATGGATGGATGGATGGTGTGGGCTCATTGTTCCAATAATTAGTCTCTTATGATTTGATAACATAGAGAAATCTTCACCTTATTGGTCTACATCTTTCCTTTATTTGTAATGTATATTATTAGTAATCAAAATTATTTTCAAAGGGTTTAAAAACAAAGTATAAAAGAAAGGAAAAGGATAGTAAGAATTGAAAAAATGTTAAAATAATGAAAAATGCTAAAAGAATGAAAAATGTTTAAAAAATAGAAAAATGTGAAAGAACCTCAAATTTTTTAAGAAATGAAAAGGTGAAAGAATAGGAAAAATTGTATCAAGGAATGCGAAAAATTATATCAAAGAATTAGGAAAAGTAAAAAGGATTGCAAAACAAAAAATGAAAAAGTACTTAGTAATTTCCAAATTAGGATAAGTCATCTCCCCCATGAAAAAACTCATGGGAAAGTGTTCAAAAGATGCTCCCTAGGTCTCATGGATCATACAGTCTAAGTGATTCAAGTACTATCTTTATTGATTTAACTTTTCGATTATCATCCTAGGTGATTTGGATGGTAGATGATTTTTGATCATTTAAGTCTTTGTTTTCTTTTCCTTTTGGTGTATGATCATGAGTTATTAATTTCATTATTGGGGCCTTAGTTGGAGTCATTTTCCTAGATTGGGAACTAGTTAGTGGTTTAAATGTTTCCATGCATGTTTTAGAAAATTTTTGGTTCTCAGTTAGTGGCCTTAGGGTGTCTTTTAGTTTTGTGGCTCCTGCTCTTTCTTTTGCACATGTTTGTTTTTTGCTATTGTGAACTATTGTGGTGACTATGTTAACATTCTAAAGTGTCAATCCACTATTGCAGCCTTTACTTTTAGTGGAAATGCATGGAATTCTTTGCATGTATATGGATCCATGCATGTCTTCTTTAGAGATCTCAATAGATAGATTCCTCATATTAAACTTACCATCAATTTTTCTAAGCGATGCCCTTCCCATGATATTTGGAAATTCCTTGTCATCGTTCTTCACTTTGATTATTAGGAAGTTTGCTGGATAGGACCACCCACTAATGGTGGTTACTACACTTTATATATGTTTCAAAGAACTAGTTACAAATTGATTTGCAAGCTTCAACCTAATATTACATTCTTTCAAGGTGGTAGATTACATGTTTGATATATTTCATAAGAGATTAGACTTATTTCAAAACTAGAGTCTAATAAAGCTTTGCATGGTAGATTTCCAACTACTTGTAGATAAATTAGAGAAAATTCCTAGATCAATTCTCTTCTTTGGGAATGACCCTACCTTCATCCAGTGGTGATGATATCTATAAGCATGATAGTCTAAATGCTTGTGTTTGAAGATAATGGAAGCTTTTCTTTGCTAAGACAATCTGTTGTAGGAGAATTTGGTCTTGATGAAGTTCAAAGTCTATCGGCCTTTTCTAGCCTTGTCCTTAAAAAATGATGCTTCTTTATTTGGCCCTTAGTATTGCTAATAGGATCCTTTATTTGTACGTTCACTACCCTTAAAAACTTCCTTTAATGTGGTTGTGATGGTAGCTTCCCTTACATTGTAGGTGGTTGCACTGGTGGTAGAGGATTTCTTGGATGTTGGTTTGAAGAATCAACCATTTGCGAATGCATGTGGGGAGTTCGAATCTATTCTTGGTAGTATTGGTTTATGGTATTTAGGTGGACAATATTGTGAAGTCTGAATACCTTTGTTGGCTAGTGAGATTGGATGTTGGACATAGTATCCATAAGGATCAAATTTTTGACATGGATATTTTTGCCTTGGTGGTGGCATTGCCCATGTTTGTGCTTATTACCACTACTATTGATATTTCTCCTATGGTTGAAGGTAGGCTCCACTTGGGTAATAGGTGGGTTGGAAATGTTTCTTGATATTACCTTGAGGATAAGGAAGTCTTTTGTGTCCTTGCTTTTTGACAAAGCTTGGATTGAGTGCATATACCCAAGATTCTTACAAGTGGACCATAATAGGACAACATCCCATAGGATGTTCATACTAGTACACCTTGCATTCTTCCTCTTCCTTTGAACTGGAGTTAGTGTATCCTTCAACAATAGCAACTATTCCTTTTTCTTGTAACTATCTCATCCATAATCTCTTCTCTTCTTCTTTTCTTTACCTCTATTTAGTTCTTGTTTAGTCTTTTCCTTCATGATTTTTAAAGCTGTAGTAGATTTCTTGTCCATTGAATCCCAGACTCTCTCTACATTGGTTGTTATATCATTAATTTTTTTTTTTTGAATAGATAGAGTCTTTTGTTGAATGGATTTGTCTAAGGTTTCTTCCTCTTGTGCTTCATAGACTTGTGCATCCCTCTTTTGGATTGATGGATCTCTATTGTACTCTTTGGATGATTCCCTTTTTCTAAGTTCACCTTCCTCTTTTTCCACTTAATTGATTAGTCATTGAATGTGATGGATGGTCATCTCTAATAATCTTCCTTAGTTGTAAACCCCAAGGGTCTCTTTAGTTTTGCTTTGTAGCCCATCTATTATGTGTCTAAGCTATTCCTTTGATAAAAATTTGTGGCCTAGGCATCTATGTAATAGTGAGTAATATTTGCTCATTGCCATATCAAGGGTCTTGTGAATCCCTTACTTCCATCCCTAGATTTGTTTTCATAAGTTTGACACTCATGAATAGGTTTGGTATTTGTCATCAAGGATGATGACCATGGTACTCCAATGTCTAATGGATTCAAGTTATAATAACATGTACTAGTTCTTTGCTTCCTTCAAAAGTGTTCTAAAAAATAGCTTTAATTTCTCTCAATCACTTTGTATGTTTTGGAGGGCACAGGCATCATGGAAAGCTTGAAGGTGATGTTGTGAATTAGTGTTGTAGCTAGCATCAAATCTTAACACATTGTTCATGTATAACCATTTTATTTGGTATGTAGATTACTTCCTGGATATTTATCATTCTTCAAGTTGCCATAAGGAGTTCATCAACATGGTTGGGTTTGTATGCTCTGTTGTAGTGGTGACTCCTTCTATGCTCGTGTTTCTCTTGATCCTCTCTTGTATTCCTTCTTATCCTTCATTCATGTTCTTCATATCCAATATTAGAGTATCTTGAATATCTGTAATGATGACCATGAGTCTTCCTTTCTTCCCTATCAGAGTCCCGATACTTATGTCACCTCTTGTTAGACTCCTTCGACGATTGTAATGAGGTAGATGAGGTGGTAGGAAAATAGTGCTTACTAGTTCTCCTTTCTTGACTCTTGTATGCTTCCTTGTTAGATTTGGTAGGAACCCTTGGCCTAGAGTCCTACTTATACCTTGAGTCAATAGCCTCCCCCTTGTGTGTCTCTACTATAGTATAATGAAGTTGGGCTTTGATAGGTTTCTTAAGTTTGATGATAGGTGTTTCTGAGGGCTCCTCATGATGTTAGTGGAGTTGCTCTGAAATGAATGTGTCAGCATCAAGTTCTTCTATGACAACTGAAATGTTGATTTACTTCCCTTTGTTGTGTGCATGTTTGATCTCCATGGCAACATCTCTCCTCATTTTCTCCTTTGTGGGTTCATAGGATGTTGTCACTTGCTGAGTCACATGATACCCTTCCTTGATATGGTCCAAATGCATTCCTGTTAACGTAGTTTGGTGCATATTAAGTGTTGCATGTTCTAGAGGTAGGACTATGTTTTCTTGCATGTCTCTCAACCTCATTTGATTATCCTAATGGAAGATGAAAGTAGGATGTTGTCATTTGCTGAGTCACATGATACCCTTCCTTGATATGGTCCAAATGCATTCCTGTTAACGTAGTTTGGTGCATATTAAGTGTTGCATGTTCTAGAGGTAGGACTATGTTTTCTTGCATGTCTCTCAACCTCATTTGATTATCCTAATGGAAGATGAAAGTAGGATGTTGTCATTTGCTGAGTCACATGATACCCTTCCTTGATATGGTCCAAATGCATTCCTGTTAACGTAGTTTGGTGCATATTAAGTGTTGCATGTTCTAGAGGTAGGACTATGTTTTCTTGCATGTCTCTCAACCTCATTTGATTATCCTAATGGAAGATGAAAGTAGGATGTTGTCATTTGCTTAGTCACATGATACCCTTCCTTGATATGGTCCAAATGCATTCCTGTTAACATAGTTTGGTGCATATTAAGTGTTACATGTTCTAGAGGTAGGACTATTTTTTCTTTCATGTCTCTCCACCCCATTTGATTATCCTAATGGAAGATTAAAGTGAAGTCTAGATGTTATAGATTAGTGTGAGAATAAGTGATTCTTGTTTGCATTGGCATTCCCTATTCTTCTTCATCAATAATTTTGTCATTGCTTCTTCTTGTTTCCTTGGTAGGTCATGGTTGTTCTTTGTTGGAAGCCATATTTTATAGTTTTTAGACATTTATGTTTAAGTGTTATTTACTTATAGTTGTAAGGTTTGACTTTGTGTTTCAGACAATGAACTTTGAAAAATCAATTAGTTAGCATAACGTTGATGTATCCCCAGCAGCAGTGCCAATGATGAGTGGTGGAGTAGTCTAGCACCCAATCATAGGAGTTACAAGTGTTCACGTGCAACCCAGTCAAATTCCATGGACAAGGTAATGTAATTATGCTAGTAATTGGTTAGAGTTCATGATTGTTGTCTTCCAACATGAGTTAGCAAAATTGATGCATATGGTTTAAATCACGATAAGGAGTATGATACTAATGTTGTATGAGCCATATTTCTCCTAGTAAACATAAAGTAAATGGAGTGATTCCGAACTCTAAGTGATAATAAACAAAGCTAATATAGCCTATGCAATGAACATCCATTCCTGAGTATCCAAACACATCTGGGACTCATGCAATCATTACTAGGATTACCAAGTATTACGCTACTGGGAGAACCAAGTAATAATACTACTGGGTTACCAAACAATCGTACTCAACACTTGGAATTAGTCATATCCATTCCACTTAACAACAGTGATGAAAACATGTATAGAAAGTAAATTAGTAACTAAAGAAAATAGTAAACATTAATCTAAGTCAAAAAAATTATTCTAAGTGTAAACACTAAAAACTATGTGATACTGCAATGATGCAAAGTAATCTCGATCTTTATTTCCATGCATGAAACATGTCCAAGTGCATTCCACTCAAATAAAGACTTTGTTCAATTACTAAATAGTACACTGTGGGCATACACTCCTAAGTGCTCAATGCTAAAATCAAGAAAAAAAATTGACAGAATTTTGCCAAGTGTGAAATGAAATTGTTGATGCATGATGCACCTAAGTGTTATATTTATAGTCTCACACACATTTGCGATATCAGATACACAACATCATATCTTGTGCCCTAATATTGGGGATTCAATATCATGGCTCCAATATTAGATATCTGATATCGTTGCCAAAAAAATTTGGATTTATCAAAGTATGATACCATTTTTATAATATTTAGTAGATTAAATATACCTACTAACTTTCACATCATCATCATTATTTACTACAATTATTGTGACATAGTTTATATGTAAAATGTTAAATTAAATTATAAGTCTCAAGATCTAACAAAATACAAATAATTCTTAAAATATAAATATTAAATTAAATTTGTAAAACAATAATAGAATGTAATATAAAATTTTTAAGATAGGTTCTACAACCTCTTCCTTTCTATATTTTTTTCTTTTATCCTTGTTTTTTTCTTTAGGTTTACCTATGCCTTTTTGTTCCATCATTCATTCTTTCTTTTCTATATGTTTCGGTTTCAATCCTTGCATGTATTTTTGGTTTCTTCCTTGGTCTTGCCATGGAGTAATAAGTAAGTCATTCTTGCTCCTATTAGTCACCATACGGGGTTATAAAGAAGTGGTTTCTCACTCCACCACTTACGATGTTTGTGTCTAGTCTTTTGAATAAGGTCAAAGGGCACTACTAGTACTAGTGCAAAGGTAGATAAGAAGATGAAATTCCTCACAACCTTGTTACATAAATGGTAACTATGCTCACTCATAGTTAAACCTAATGGCTTAATGGTTATAGCTCCTAATACATTAGTAAACATTTTTATCTACTGGATACATATAGCCTAGCTAACTACATAATAGCTCCTTGAATATGACTAGAATCATTTGCCTTTAGACTATTGAGCAAGGAGTCTACCTAAGTGTGTAAGCCTATACCATATCTACCTCATATGTAACTTAGAGAATGAGCCTATCTCCATGCATGCTTTCATTGTGTAAAAATATAGGTCGTGGTCCCATATACTATACTATACTAGATATATATGCATATAGGCTATTCATGCTGCTTTTGTTACATCTTTGGCCATTCATTAAAGACTAACTCATAGGCTGGACTGCCCCCACATCTAGTAGCACAAGTTTGTTTTGGTGATGCCTTGAATATATTTTGTTGTGACATGCTATGTTTTCGCCCCCATCCAGTGAAGTATACATAGTGTGTTTTGCCTACCCCTACCCTCATCATTCAATGAAGGTTTTCCCTTTCATCTACATAGCCTAATACCTCCACTAATTTTAGCTTTTTAGTTATATATTTTTATTTGCTTTTTAGTTATATTAATATTAGTAACTAAGCCCTATTGTGTATAAGTACATGCTTTCCAACAAATCCTTTCCAATTAAGTAGTTTCTTTCTAATAAACTAATTAATAGCACCATGCAAAACATATATTTGGCATTTCACTAGTTTTGCTTTGCCATGTCCGTTTATGTTCATTTGGAAGTGTTTATGCCCTCCACCATGATTTGATCTTCACCATTTTGGTACACCCTTTGTTTTGATGTATTTTTGGAACTTTGATCATTGAGAACATTTTCTTAAATTTTTTTATAAATAAAACAAAAAGAAAATGATGGGTGATGCAAACTTGTCCATGTTGTGGATATGATAGTTCTATGAATTTGATACTTAAAGTTATCTAGTTAAAATTTCAACATACGACATTCACAAAACACCTAGAATGCTTTTCCAAGAATCTTGAAAGTTCCAAAAAAACATTGTGACCAACATAGAATACTTTAGTAACATTAAGCAACTTAAGGATAAATTTGACCTATAATAAGATCAAATCTCCAATTTGAAATTTCTTTAATCTTTAGAAAATGTTGATATGTATATCCTTTATATTTATGTTAAGCATTAAATACCACTTGTTAACCAATATTCAAAGAAAACTCTCTTCTTCCTTGACTTTCATTTAGACAAAATGAATCTTTTAGTTAAAATTCTGTATTAAGTTAAATGATAAAAGCAAAGGAATTTTAAAAATCATTAAATGACATCATTAAAATTAAACAAATGATGATGCAAAGGTCAGAATTTTTTAAGCACAAAACACTCGTCAAAGTGCAGACGCAAACTTTGAGTTTATTACAGTCCGGTTACATAACGATGCATATTTTCTCGACTTAGTAGTTTGTAGTTTCTACGGTCCTGTACAACCTTTTAGTCCCTGTTGTAAAAACTTAAATTTTAAACTTCTTTTCTTCAGTCTTGCAGGGTATTTTAGTTTTACCCTACCTACAAGGATAAAGACAAGTCGATCGAAAGGAAGGATTCCAGTTTTTTTCTTTGGCAGAGTGAACTCTGTCTCCTTTGTTCCAGAAACCGTCGCAGAGAACTTCTTGACACAAACGGCACAGCATCTGTATAAAATCCATGAATAAAATCAGCAAATCTGAAAGACAAATTCTACCTAAATTTGTTTTAACAAAACACTAGAGATGGAATGGGTGATGCAAGCAATGAAAAGTCACCATGGAATGGTCGAATTTGTTCATCAGGGCAAGAAATGGAAGCGGAACAGTGACCTCTATCCAAATGGGCTTTGACTGGGCCTCTTACAGCGGACAATACAAGATGCGCCTGCAAAAGCATTCAGGTTAAAAGCATTGACCATGAATTTTTGGATTATGGAATTCTGCATGGACAATATTATAACATGAGAAGATGGGAATGCATTTAATACTTGCTGGGGAGTGACGTTATAGATGTAGACTTTTCCCCCATAGAACATGGTAAACTGCTTCCGTTCATGGCTTCTGTAAAACATGTCAAATATCATAAAATCTAATAACAGCGCATAAAATAAAGCAGAAAGATGAAAGAATGTCATTGAGAAAGGATCAAAATTAAGGTTTAGGTGTTATAGAGCAGCGTCTTAAATGGTTTTTTATTTTTAAAGAAGATATAATTTTCATGATGTTTTTAAAACTGTCTAATAAAGTCAGAGAGTCTTTAACCTTAATAAAATTTCATTTTCGGCCTTAAAAGATGTAATAAAGTGCTTATAAGAAACTGCTAATAAATTCAAATGATGGAATAAAATTTCAATTCAGTTTTAGAAGGTGTACTAAAGTACTTATCAAAAAACTGCTAATAAATTCAGAGGGTCCAATAAAATTTCAGTTCTACTAAATCCAGAGGGTCTAATAAGATACTTAACAAAAAACCGGGAAAAAGGTTGCTACATGGTGAAAACCCATAAAAAAATAGAGAATGAATTAAAGATGATAAAAAGAAATTCTAAATATTCACTATATTTTAAGGAAAGAAGTCATTTTACTTCGACAAGTTTAAGATCCTGATACAGATTAAGTTTGGGTGATTACCTGAAAGCAGTGCAGTTGCTGCTCTGGCTTATCTTACAGGTACTCTGATCAGAAACGGAAAGCCTTAATTTATGCAAGGCTTTTGGCATCATATGATCCTGATCACGGCCTTGAATTTTCTGTGCAGCACCATAAACCATCGTCGGCGCGTTGGTGATTGCCTGCAGAATCATATACTGTAAAATGCAAATCTATTAGCAATAAGCCAATAACGCAGTTTTTGCCGCAAGGCATGTTGATGAAATGCATTCAGCGGCAGCCACGGCTTGTATAATAAAGCAGTTGGAGGAAGAGACGATTTCAAAATCAAATTGGGTCAGCTCATGGATCCTCATTTTTCTCACCTTGTTTTTTTGGTGATGATTCCCTTACCAATCGGCACCAACGACCAAGAAAAGTAAAACAAATTGAAATTGGATGTCAAAGGAAACGGTACGCACCACGTTTTGTGTTTTGCACCACGTTGTGTGTTTTGCAGGCATTTGGCAAGTGGCATAGCACATGCAACTTCCTTCTTGTTTATTATTACGTGTAAGTTCAATGTTGGGATCAGCTATTTTTGCTATGACCCCTTTTAGCACGTGTCGTATTATACCATTATTTAATTTGTACGTCTTGAGTGTGTTTAGTAGTTAAAACATACACGGCAGATATCAAAATTGCAACGGGAATAAGCTAATAGGGGCCATGTGACCTGTACATTGCAGGTCATTGTCACACACTGTACAAAGAATCTTCATGCCAGGTTCATGGATGGAAACAATGAATTATATATACAACATGAGACCTGATTATCGATATTTTTGTCCTTTATCATTTTTGGTTTACAGTGTCGTGCTGCATTTCAGTTGTTTAAAAGTATGTTTGACAACACAGATTAGAATATATTTCAAAAAGCCGCCGTGTGTTTTGGGCGTCTGCACGTGGAATTACCAGAAATCCACCTTTTTTGGCCGGTGGGTAAAATCCCACACGGCTTGTATTATTGCAGTAAAATCTGACAAATAATCTCAATTTTTTTTTTTCGTTTTTACTTGGTTGACGTTAAATTGTGCATTGTGGCAGTGGAAGTGGACCAAGCCTGCATACACTCGGCAAAGGATATACTTCTTCTTATTTAGGCAGTGAATGCCATAGGGCTCTTGCATGCCCATAGGAACGCCCATGCATGCATCATTGGCCAAAAGCGTGCATCATTGGCCAAAAGCGTGCACATCAAAGGTAGCAAAAATAACATGTTGAAGGTAGCATCTGCAAATTGGCACCTGCATGCATTTGCAAACTATTGCCTCTCGGTGAAAGGTAATACGCTTTCCCTTGTGAATGTTGCTTATTGAGTCGGAATCTTTCTGTTGGAAAAAACTAACTGTGAAGCCGTAGATCACAGCAATGAATTAGCAATTGCTTATTCATGAACTGCACTTTCTGTTTCTATGGTCCGATAGTTTTAGAATTTTCCCTAACGATAACATAAGACTTCTAAACGTGTTGTGAAGTTCTATCTCAGTTAATTTTTAGATGTTTCCAATTTTGTAACCCGGATGTGGCTATTTAAGTTTGCCCTGGGATCCATCATAAACAATTAGAGTTAAGAGTTCTCCCATTGCATGAGAGAGAGGCTTCTTCTTGTTCTCTCCTTGTGATGAAGAGAGAAGCTTGTTATTTTCGTTGTTGATAATAAGATTTTTCTGCAATTACCTGTCGTTCAAAATGCTCTTTATTTTCATCTTATTTCATATTTTGTTGCCAGATCTGCTAACAGTGGTATCAGAGCTCTCAAGTTCATAATCCGTGGAAGTGTTGCAGATCGTGTATACAAATTTTACAAAATGGCTGGCAAATACGAAATAGAGAAGTTCAATGGAAGCAACTTCACATTGTGGAAAATAAAGATACAGGCAATTTTGCATAAACATAATTGCCTGGCAGCGATTGGAGAAAGGTCGTGAGAGGTCACGGATGACAACAAGTGGAATGAAATGGATGGAAATGCTATTGCTAATTTACACTTAGCATTGGCAGATGGAGTTCTTTCAAGTATTGTAGAAAAGAAGACGGCAAAGGAAATATGGGACACTTTGACGAAGCTGTACGAGGCTAAATCACTCCACAACAAAATCTTCTTGAAGAGAAAACTTTACACTCCTCGTATGGCAGCAACCTCATCGGTAACTGACCATATCAACACCCTGAATACTTTATTTGCTCAACTCACATCGTTGGGCTATAAAGTAGATGCAGGTGAACTTGCAGAAATTCTACTTCAAAGTCTACCTGATTCATATGATCAACTCATCATCAACTTGACCAACAATGTCCTTATGGATGATCTTGTCTTTGACGAGGTTGCAGCTACAGTTCTTGAAGAAGAAAGTCGATGCAGGAATAAGGAAGATAGGTTGGCAAACAAGGTGGAGGCCTTAACAATGATGCAAGGGAGATCCATGGAACGTAATTCCAAGTGGAACCAAATTCATAGTAGATCTAAGTCAAGAAGTAGAAAGAGAATCATCACTTGATACAACTGTGGCAAGAAAGGACACCTAAAGAAGGAGTGTTGGAACAAGAAGAGTAATGAAAAGAATCCTCAATGGAATGTGGCAAGTACCTCATATGACGGTGATGTTCTATACAGTGAGGCAACTATTGCTGAAGGCAGACAGAAGCTCATTGATGCTTGGATCTTGGATTCAGGAGCAACATGGCACATGACCTCTCGAAGAAAATGGTTTTATCACTACAAACCAATCTTAGAAGGATTTGTGTACATGGGAAATGATCATACTTTGAAAATCGCTGGTATTGGTACTGTCAAGATAAAGATGTATGATGGCACTATTCACACCATACAAGAGGTACGACATGTGGAGGGCCTGAAGAAAAATCTACTGTCTTTAGGAAAACTAGATGATGTTGGGTGCAAAAATCCTATAGAGAATGGCATCCTGAAGATTACCAAAGGTGCGCTTGTGGTAATGAAGGTAGAAAAGGTTGTTGGAAATCTGTACATGCTTATGGGGAACACACATCAAGTGGGAGAGTCTTCTGTTGCATCAACTAGTTTGGAAGAAGAATTGACGATGTTGTGGCATCAAAAGCTTGGTCATATGTCAGAACAAGGTTTGCACATTCTCTCTAAACAGAGACTACTTCCTGGGCTCAATTCGACATGTTTACCATTTTGTGAGCATTGTGTTACTAGTAAGCAACACAGATTAAAGTTTAGCACATCAACTACTAAGAGTAGAGGCATCTTAGACTTGCTGCACTTTGATGTTTAGAAAGCACCAGTGACTTCCCTAGGAGGAGCAAGATACTTTGTATCTTTCATTGATGATTTCTCCAGGAGATGTTGGGTGTATCCAATCAAAAGGAAGGCAGATGTCTTTTTAGTCTTCAAAGTTTTTAAAGCGCAAGTAGAACTTGAGTCCGAACAAAGGATCAAGTGTCTAAGGATAGATAATGGAGGAGAATATAAAACTAATGAATTTAATGCATTTTGTCAGCAAGAAGGCATTAAGAGGAATTTCACAGTAGCACACACTCTTCAACAAAATGGAGTGGCAGAACTGATGAATAGAACCTTGTTGGAAAAAAAAAGATCAATGTTGAAGGCTGCAGATCTAACCAAGTCATTTTGGGCAGAAGTAGTTAATATGGCCTGCTATTTAATCAATCGGTCTCCATCAACTACGATTGATCTAAAAACACCAATAGAAATGTGGACTGGTAAGCCAGCTATTTATTCTCATCTCCATACATTTGGAAGTTCTGTGTATGTGATGTACAGTGACCAAGAAAGATCAAAGTTGGACCCAAAGTCCAGGAAATGTATCTTCTTAGGGTATGCTGATGGAGTTAAGGGGTATCAACTGTGGGATCCCACTACTTGCAAGGTTGTCATCAGCAGAGATGTGATATTTGTAGAAGATAAAATGCAAGAGAAGGGAGATGCTGGCACTTCAAAGGAGAATTCAGAGACTACTAAAATTCAGGTAGAAGATAAGACAAAAGCTGAAGATCCAGTTCCTTTTGAAGCAACATCAATGTGTGAAGACACAAGACCAGTCAAGTTTGAAGCTTATGAAGTTCGTCGGTCATCTCGGGTAAAAAGATCACAAACTTGGCACTCAAATTATGTTACTAAAAGTAATGTTGCATACTGCCTTTTAACGGAGGATGGAGAGCCCTCAACTTTACATGAAGCTCTCAAAAGTCCAGATGTGTCTTTGTGGATGGTAGCAATGCAATAGGAGATTGAAGCTTTACAAAAAAACAAGACATGGGATCTTGTTCCACTACCACAAGGAAGAAAGGCTATTGGAAACAAATGGGTCTACAAGATCAAACGTGATAGTAATGACCAAGTGGAGCGATATTGTGCAAGATTGGTGGTAAAGGGATATGCTCAAAAAGAAGGAATTGACTTCAACGAGATATTTTCTCCTGTGGTTAGACTTACAATAGTCAAAGTAGTCCTAGCAATGTGTGCTACATTTGATCTACATCTAGAACTAGATGTGAAAACTGCTTTTCTGCATGGAGATCTTGAAGAAGAGATTTATATGCTCCAACCAGAAGGTTTTGTAGAAGACGGCAAAGAGAACTTGGTTTGCAAGTTGAACAAATCTTTGTACAGTCTCAAACAGGCGCGAAGGTGTTGGTACAAGATATTTGACTCATATATCATGAGCCTTGGGTACAATAGACTCAATGCAGACCCTTGTATGTATTTTAAGAGGTTTGATGAAGATTTCATCATTTTGCTATTGTATGTGGATGACATATTGGTTGTAGGTCCCAACAAAGAGCAAATCCAAGAATTGAAGGCACAGTTTGCTAGGGAATTTGATATCAAAGACTTGGGGACTAGCAAATAAGATTCTAGGGATGCAAATTCACCGAGATAGAAATAACAAGAAGATTTTGCTTTCTCAGAAAAATTACTTGGGTAAGATCTCGCGACGCTTCAACATGCAAGATTGTAAGCCAATTTCTACCCCACTTCCTGTTAATTGCAAATTATCCTCTGAGATGTGTCCTAGCACTGAAGTAGAGAGGAATGAGATGTCTTGAGTACCATATGCATCAGCAGTGGGAAGCCTAATGTTTGCTATGACTTGTACAAGACTAGACATTGCACAAGCAATGGGAGCAGTCAGTCGGTACATGGCAAATCCTGGACGAGAGCATTGGAGTACTGTTAAGAGAATCTTGAGATACATTAAGGGCACCATAGATGTTGCATTATGTTATGGAGGATCTAAATTTACTATTAAAGGTTATGTGGATTCAGATTTTGGAGGTGATCTAGATAAAAGAAAATCTATTACAAGTTATGTGTTTACACTTGCAGGAGGAGCTATAAGCTGGGTATCAAGATTGCAAATAGTAGTAGCATTATCTACAACAGAAGCAGAATACATGGCAGCTACACAAGCTTGCAAGGAAGAAATTTGGATTCAAAGGTTGTCAGAGGAGCTTGGACACAAACAAGACAAGATTCCTTTGTTTTGTAATAATCAAAGCACCTTACATATTCCAAAGAATCCAGCCTTTCATTCAAGGACTAAACACACAGGTGTACAATTTCACTTTGTTCGTAATGTAGTAGAAGATGGAAGTGTGGCTATGCAGAAGATACACACCAAGGATAATCTTGCAGATGTTCTAACCAAGCCGATTAACATGGACAAGTTTTCCTGGAGTAGATCCTCATATGGCCTAGCAATAACATAGAATGGCAAGATAGAAAGGATGGTGTGGAGATATGATTGATCCTCAATCAAAATCTCCAAGTGGAATATTGTTGGAAAAAACTAACTGTGAAGCAGTAGATCACAACAATGAATTAGCAGTTGCTTATTCATGAACTGCACTTTCCGTTTCTATCGTCCCATAGTTTTAGAATTTTCCCTAAAGATAACATAAGACTTCTAAATGTGTTGTGAAGTTCTATCTCAGTTAATTTTTAGATGTTTCCAATTTTGTAACCCGGATGTGGCTATTTAAGTCTACCCTGGGATCCGTCATAAACAGAGTTAAGAGTTCTCCCATTGCATGAGAGAGAAGCTTCTTCTTGTTCTCTCCTTGTGATGAAGAGAGAAGCTTGTTATTTCCGTTGTTGATAATAAGATTTTTTTGCAATTACCTATCGTTCAAACTGCTCTTTATTTTCATCTTATTTCATATTTTGCTACCAGATTTGCTAACACTTTCTTGCATTTTTTAAATTTTTTTCCTTTTTCTAGTAGAATCTATTGTATCTACGTTGAAATGACCATAGATTGATCAATTTTCCAGTAGAATCTATTTGTGGTTTTCAGTAGCGATTTTTTATGTGTTTACGATAATTTTTAAAAAGTTTACCTTTGCGAAATGTGACCCACATGAATTCGCACTACAAAATGTGACACATTGCAGCTTGTAATCTGGTAACACTGATTCCCAGTGACCTGCTAGTGAACTATAGTTGCAGCCTACTAGCAATGTTATTACTGCAAGTGAACTGCTACCCACAGTCTAATAATGCTATTTTTCTTTAGTTTACAGTTTTCGAGTGAATTATAGCTTGCAGTCTCACAGCACTGTGCTGAGTTAGTTACTGCAAGGAAACTGCTACCTATGATTTTTCTTCAACGTGTGCTAATAATATCAATATCAATATAATTTTATAGTGGTTTAATGGAACATCAATATCTTTATATGCATGACATGTAAATGTTTTGTGTGCTACAACATAACAACTTCTTCAACATGTGCTAATTATTTTAATTTTAATGCAGCATAGGTATGACTATCTAATTGTCTATGAAAAATTCCCTTCATAATGATTTGGTTGTCAAAGTTCTATACAATCATGAGTGTAGTAAAAGCTCAAGTGAATAGCCAAAGGGATCTTCCATGTGAGTAGTTGTATTTTTTGAATTGTAGTTATACAAAAAATATAGTAATACACTTGTTGATCAATTATTTTTCTATTATGTTATTCTAATTGTTATTTAATTTCTAAATTTGCAGCTATTTCTTTGGTTTGTAAATTTAATGTTCAAAGTATTTTGGAGTTGCTAGAAATGTTAGTCCTTTCTGAGAAATTAAAGAGAATTGAATCTATAATTGGATGACAATGGAAGGCTACTATGATAAAAATATTATTTATAATTTTTATGAATGATTGATTGATGGTGCCTTAGATTGGGTAAATACTTTCCAAGCCATTGTACATGGCCATAATCTCACCTTCAATGTAAATGATATTGTAAATATAATACAAGATTCATGCAATAGTGAGCTAGCTATTAAGGAATTTCAATGGAAGAAAAGTGAAAATCACTTAATTCAGTAAGCTTAATCAATTGATAAGAAATATAGCAACTCGACTTGCTATATAGAGTTATTGTTGCTTTCAAAATTTATGCAATGGGCTTTATTTTTAGTAAAAGTAATCAAAGTCAAGCTTTTTAATAATGCAATTTTACTCATGTGGGCATTGGATAACAGTGAAGGTATTTTTTTTCTTATATCCCAAAGAACATACTATATGAAATGAGGAGGCATGGAAGGGCATGTCAGCTTAATGATGTTAAAAAGTCTCTTGGCTTTCCAATTATTGTAGAAACATAGCATACAAGTTACCCCTACACAACTTCAAAATATAGTTAAGTTGGAGCCTAAAAGCATTTTTGGGAATGCATTATTGTCCAAGAGGCCTAAAAGTTCATTTGATGTCAAAGAAGATGATAAACCTTCTTTGCAAGATGTATGCCATCATGAGAAGTGTTCTTTGAAAGCAACGGAAGCTAAGCTAGATAATGTGGTTGATGATTTATGTCAAAACACCAAAAGCAATGTAAAACTTTGGAATATTGTGGAGGAGCTAAAAGGTGACAAGTCTCAGTTGCTTCAAGAGAACATTGCACCAAAGACAAAAATCGAGATGCATGTGGCAAATGAAAATAGTTACATGAATAAGCTTATTGTTCAAAATTAGAAAATGGATGATGAAATTGTTGTGCTAAATGCTAAAATATGCATTTTAAGTAATGCATTGGTGGCTAAAAATATTCACCCTAATAGAAGTAATATCACAAAAGATCCTAATAACGATATGAAGTTGTACATTTTATCTATTTATTTAAATTTTTATTATTTTTTGAAACTTCTCCTACAATGTTCTTATTGTCAATGTGTGTAATAGATCTGAATGATATGGTTACACTCAAAGTAGCCAAGAGATTATTTGTTTTTGATGAGTACAACAAAGAACAAATAATCCATGAGATGAAGAATTTCCATAAAGCAACAAGTAATTGAACTTGATATTGGTGTTCAATATGTTATGTTATGTATGAAATTATCATGGTGAAATGCAATTTGACTTTATTATCTAATATTTCCATTTTATAGTTAATGATAATGTTGTTTTCAAAATCCCAATGGATGATTGTACAAGAATTGATAGAGTGATTTAGCTACTTGTCTTTACTATGCTTAAGAGGAAAGAGCTTCTAAGGATATCATTTGCCCCATATGTTGTCACATGATACTCTTTTAGGACTTTATATAAACATGGATGGAGAGAATTGCTGAGCGATGGAATAATAGATGTCTACATCATGCACTTAAAAGATCAAAAGTCATTATATGGCTATCTTGATTTTTAGAATACGAAATGTTTCATCTTGAATAGTATGTTTCAATGTTACATGAAGTTCTTCAAGAGCAAGATACATATGTATCAAAAGGACTAGAGACAAAGATCAAAGAAAGGCAAAAAAAGATAAATCGTAAATGTTGAAAGTAGTACATTGGTTGAGGAAGGTGTTGATAACTTTGTTGTAGAAATATATTTTGTTACAGACCCTAAAGATAAAATGTGTTGGGATGAGTTTTTGCAATCTAGACATACATTCTTTTTCCTTCTTTTAAACATTGGTGGACATTGGGTTCTTGTTTTAGTTGACATACTAGCATATAAAATATTGGTGTATGATTCAATGCCTTCATCATAGCATCTTGAAGCAGTAAAAAGATTGATGTTGAATTTTATAGACTATTTGTTCAAGGGTCAATTTGTCTACTCTGAATTTTTCATTGAACTCAAGGATAAGAGGAAAAACATAGCTACAAAATGAAATGTAATTTCAACTAATGGTCTTCCTTACTAAGAAAATGGATATGACTGTGAAATGTATAAAATCATCTATATGAATCACTTAGTATTCTATGAAGAGTTGAATTTCATTGTCAAATTTATTTTAGCATATTGAAATCCATTATATGCAAAATCCTTAGTTCTTCCAAAGATTATCAAATTTGGAGAAACATGTGTCTGTGACATATGCTCAATAAGAACTCTAGTGAACATGGTCCACTTGTATCACATGATGTAACTAAATTTGATTATAGTCATTTTCCATGATGCATTCCATTTTTCTAATGTCATTAGGTTGTAATGCATCTCATCTATTGTAAATGAATCTTTGATTCCTTCTCATTGAAATTCCTATCTTTTAAAACTTTTGTTAAAAGCTTTTACAATATATTATGCATATTGTTTTCTATCTCAGTGTCCTATTTAATGTTCTATAAATCTAATAATTAATTGTTACAACATTACAAGATAGGGCCCATAGGTTATACTTAAGGCTCATATGTTGAGAGAAGGGTCATAGTCACATAAGACTTTCTTGAATTTTTGTTTACCTTTCAAATTACAAATTTTAAAATTTTATAATGTACTCCTCTATTAACCTATGTGTCATAAGGCATTCACGTTTCTTAGATTATGGTATTGGGTGAAACATAATGTTGTGCACATCAAGAATGTGTGACAATGCAAACCACATGTAGTTGCAGTTCACAATATATTGCGATAGGCATGTGTAGCGACCAAAAACATTGGTGGCTGGAAACACCGAGAGGCCATTGGGTGAACAGTTTTAACCTCGAATATATGTGAGGGCCATACTAGATAAAACAAAAATGGGGTGCCCTGAATGTTCTGGTCGATCAAACAAGGACTTAAACGATGTAACTTAACCTTTCGTAAATGTTGTTTTAAGTGCGAAATACATGAGATTTAACTGATGATCAATAAATATGATGATAAAGAAAATGATGTTGAACAATGATGACAATGAAGAAATAACAGAGTAACTCAGATAAGAAAATACACCACCACAAAGTTGTGGGTTCGATTCTCTTCTTTGCTTGAAAATGTATAATAAGTTATACAATGTTGGAGGTGCACGGAGAGTCCAGGGATGACCGGAATGCTCAAAATGCCTCAACTACATTTTTTGAGTACAAGCTTAAAAGATAACAATGAAAAATGATAACCAACAAAAAGCTAATGCCAAATGCTAATGAAAAAGATGTCAAACACTGAGTACTTATTGATCCAACAAATTGCCAATTTGCCAACTTGGTAGCAGGATTGTCAATTTGCCAACCAAATTTGCCAACTTGCCAAAAAATGCCAATAATGCTTAAATTTGCCAACCCTTTGAGCATTTCTTGTCAAGGTATTTATAGGGCCAGGAGTAGGTGAGAGATGCGGTTTAGATGCCATGTGTCTCAGACCCACAAGATGTTGATGTGCCCGTATTGCATAGATATGTAAAGCCGATTGTGATCCTGCTATGCTGCAATCATGTTGTTGAAACTGGGAGTGCTAGCGTCAAGTGTGCAAACAATGCAAGCAAGAGATGAAGCACACTGGTGTAGCGTAGCTGTTTGCTACATTGTGCTACACTATGTAGTGTAGCATGTTGGTGTAGCGTAGCTGCTTGCTACGTTGTGCTATGCTATGCAGCGTAGCATAGCATAGCCACCAGTTTGAAAAGGAAATTTATGTTGAAGTCAACTACATCTGTTGGAAGCTTCGGTGCGCATTTGGTTAACTTTTGAAGCACTTCATTTAGTTTGCATCTCTGCTATCCTATGCTACGCTACATAGTGTAGCATAGCATAGTAGCTAGCTTTATCTATGACTCATGCTAAAGTTGCAAACACCTGTTTGAAGCTTTGACCATGCTAACAGCTACAACTTTTGCCTTTTGCAAAGAGGAGCCTCTGAACTTGTTGAACTTGCATTTAAAACATTTCTTGTTGCTCTTGTATTGTCGCTACACTATGCTATGCTATGTAGCGTAGCATAGCGTAGCAGCTGGCATATCCTACTTTTTGCTCGATCCACCACTTTCTAGTAAGAGACCTTGCTAAAGAACTTGAAGTTGAAGAGGGAAACTAGTTTTGGAGGCTAGAGTGCTTGCTGAGTGAAATTTCTTCATTGGAATCACTTGGTAAGCTGCACCTTTCCAATTTGTCTTTGCTACATTGTGCTACGTTGCGTAGCGTAGCACCCTATTTTGCAATAATTTGCACCTGATTGCCTAAGCAATTGTCTTCTGAGGTCTGCTATGCTACATAGCGTAGCAAACTTCTTCACTAGAAAACATGTTGAACTGTTCTATGCATCCCAAGCACTGTCGATAACTCTAAGCATGGTTTTTGAATAGAATGTCGACCGGGTGAAACATCCAAGTGGGCAGGACGAACAGTACATCGGACTTGTCAGCTCTAGAGGTAGAAAACTTGTCGAAATAAACAATCTAAACTTAGTGCATTCATTTCTTGCCAAACTGTCATGAGGCTACACTTGTGGAAATGTTTGCCTCATTTCCAAGACCTTGGTGAAGCAAGAGTGCCTTGAAATTTTAGGGTGTTTCATTTGCCCCTCTTTGTGGACGTCTGCAAGATGGGCCTGAGAGACGCCAACAAAGAATACGAAACATCACAATAGACAAGATGCTAACATTCGCTCTATAGTAGTCATCCAGATGTCACTTAGCTATGCTTAAGAGTGCCAGGATAGTTATGTAGGAAAAGGGAAAAGGGTAGAGCTGTGAGGATGGTTTCAGGAAGGGAAAGAAGTAGCAATGTAGTTTCTTGTCGGAGTGCTTGTGAGGGAGTCGATATGCATGAGGATCTTTCTTTTGTAGGTGTCTAACCTCTCATTGGAATGCTTCAAGATGGTCAGTGGGAAACAACTGATGTGCCATTTGTTTTTTATTTTTTTGTGAGCTTTTGCTCTTTTGCACTTTTCTTTTGCTTCTTTGCCATTTTCATTTGCAAACAACCTTGTTGTAGGACAGGTGTTTCTTTCCCAGGATGAGTTGTGTTACATCCATGTGGGGCTTTAACCTATCTACATATGCTTCCCATGTGGCAAACTGCATTACGCATGTCATGGAATTTGTTATTGAGCATATAGAAGGGATTTTCAGGCATCGGGAAAAAATTCATAAAAGAGGTGAGAAGGAGAATTGTAGGTGTAAGGAACGAGGTAAAAGAGGTTAAGGGGAAGGACATTATGTTCACTTCAAAGTAGCCAATCTAGTCAGGATGGCCACCTTGGAATGATGTAGCATCCTAATGCCTTGGCGAAATGCACCCTTGGCTGATGCCACTCTGGCATGTATCTTGTGAACACAACAGAGAGGAAACCAGAAGAGACAACCATCAAGTGAAACAAAGTCAAAGGTCTTGCTTGCTTTGGACACTGCTAGAACATTGGACATTGTTGCTGAGGCATGCGATGTCCAAACCAGAAAGGCCAACAACAGGTCTGGTAGCATCAAAGTGGAGAGGCAGGCACCGAGGTAGCGAGGAATTGTGGGGATGCGAGTGCTCAGGAGTCCCCACCCAAGGAAAAAATCATGTGGTTCAATTGTGAGATGGGCTACCCAATAGTTGAACATCTTTTGGGCTCAGGTGATGGCAGGGACTAGAGGATAGCAACATTGTGGCTGGGCCACAATAGTGATGGAACTCCAGCAGCAAGCGCTGACTACGGAAGCTACTGCTAAGGCAAAGGGCCGTGGTAGTAGTAGCTCCAAAAGATCAGCAAGATGTCATACGACATCTCTGAAGGATCAACAAGATTCCAGGGGCAATGGTATTACATATATTTCAGAGAGTGTTTTCCTTGCGTCGTGAATTGCATTCTGGAACTGCAATGTCCCACCCCGTGTTGGTGGTGTGCATGCTCACTTGTTTGTAGGGTCATCATGCATGCTATTGATGTGTTGAAAACCTATTTTAAGGTCTTGGTAGACCATTTGATGTGCTATTTTAAGATCTCAATAGACCATGGTGCGCTAGTTTAAGATCCTAGCAGACCGTAGTGCTAGTTTATCATCGTAGCGGATGGTGGCTGTGCTAGTTTAAGGTCCTAGCATACCACTCTGTTTGTTTAAGGTCTCAGTAGACCGTGGTGCTAGTTTATCATTGTAGCAGATGGTGGATACACTAGTTCAAGGTTCTAGCAGACCACTGTGCTTGTTTAAGGTCCCTGTCGATCGTAGTGCTAGTTTATCATCGTAGCGAATGGTGGGTAGGCCATTTTAAAGTCGTAGCAGACCATCTGTGCTAATTTAACGTCGTAGAGGATGTGCTTTGCTAGTTTTGCATCATGGCAGATAGTTTGTGCCAGTTTATAGTCGTAGCAGACTACCTTTGCTAATTTTATGTCGTAGCAGACAAGCTTTGCTAGTTTTACATCGTAGCAGACAATCTTTGCCAGTTTTACGTCGTATGGATGACCATAGAGTTCTATGGATGAGTGGATGGCATGGACTCATTGCCTATTTTACCAAAAGAACCATACCTTAATATTAGCATCATAATTCAAAGGTAAAAACCAAACATTAGCAATCAATATGATATAATTCAATCCACCATCATGAACACTTATTAGATGATGAATAAAAGTAAATCAAGCAAACAAAGAAATAGTAAAAACATGAATGATGGAGCAAAACAAAAATAATAAAAGTTGAAAGAATGTGTAAAACAATGTGTAAACCAAAAATTCAAAAAGAACTGAGGGCATAGAATGGTTAGCATAGGTGGCCATCTCCCCCACGACTAAGTTGGAAGGAGGAGATTTGAAATAGTGAGTAGGGTATTGGCCCCATAAAATCAATTCCCCAAATGTCAAAGGGTTCTAATGGTTCAATCCATTATTGCAAACACTCCATTCTAGTAGTCATTTCCCCATCATGTTGATAGCACTCACAAGATTGGATAAAAAAATGGGCATCTTAAAATAATGTAGGCCAATAATATCCTGTAAGAAGGATCTTGATGGCCATTCATCTCCCAACGTAATGACCCCCACAAGGACCTTCATGAGTGTCTTGGAGAACTCGCAATTGATCTATATTTGGAACACACCATTAAACCAAGCCATAGAGACATACTTTGTAAAGTTTCCCATTGATCTTCATAAAGTACTTGGCTTGGTGAAGAAACTATTGGTTCTTCTTAAGGTTTAACTCTTGTAGTGTTTGTTGGGTGAGGAGATAGGGAAGAATGCTACTATACTAGTTTGTCTCCATAGGTGATTGATTATTCACTACACAAGCAAAGAGGAATTCATCAAGGAAATGATCAAAAATTGGATACTCATCCTCTTTGTTATCCCATCCCAACCGAAATAAATGATTAGCAACTACATTCTTAGTGCCCTTGCAATTGATCATCTTTAAATCGAACTTGGAGGTTTCCATGGAGAGGCCTCTTATGTCCATTAATGCATCAACTATGCTTAACCATGCCCTTTCTATAATGATGGGAAAGTCACCTTTGCAATTTTCTATCTTGATCACTAGAAAATTAGCAGGATAGGACCAACCATAAGCTATGATCACAATTTCCTCCATTAGTCCCAAAGGAATAGTGATTAACTGATCTATCAATTCCAAACAAATGTTTCTCTACTTGAGAGGTGGTTGGTGCCAAGCCTTGTACATGTCATGGGAGATGAGATTGACATCAAAACTAGAATCAAGAATGGAATCACTTGGCTCATGTCTAGAAATTTATAAGTAAACAAGTGGACTTCCTAGGTTATATGTTGATGAAGTGTCATTAAGTCAACGCATCAACTGGGTCGCGTTTACGGGGCCATGTATACACGGTCGCGTCGACGCGGGCCTGTAGACATAGCCTTCCTATGTTGACGTGGCCCCATTTACATAGCCGCCTATCTCAGCCTATAAATAAGAGGGCCTTCTACCTCATTTAGGCATCTTTCAGTTAGGTGTAGCGAAGCTTTTGTAGTTTGTTCCCACAAGAGATAGAATATTTTCCAAGTGCCCGCAGTAGGTGTAAGAAAAGTGATAGACACTTTATTCAAGCATTGATGTATCTGAGCCCATTGGCATGACAGAAATAAAAACAAACTACTCAAGCATTCCTTGCAGCATTTGGACTTAGCTATTTTATGCATTCAGTAGTTTCATAGGTTTATGCTTTGTTAATTACTTGTTGATTACTTAGGTTTATGTTATTATTATTTCAATCACTATTGTTCATTCATAGTTTGTAAAGGCCATAAGTACGACCATCTCCAACGTAAATCAAACACTTGGTAAACCCAGTGACGCTTAACGTCTAGTAACCCAGAAGTGTTAGGAGATGCTCAAAACGTGCTCAGAAGATGGGACCGATTACTTATTCTAGGAATAGTTAGAATATAAGTTAGGATAATTAGAGATTAGATAATAGTTTATTCCCTACTTTTTATACCTTAATTTAGCCACCAAAAGATATGCACAAAGATATAAAAATCATTAGCCTTAATCTCACTTAACCATCGAAATTAGAACATCACAAGTGAGATTAGGAAGACAACAACTGTTCTAACCCAAAGGTTTCACTGGTTAGAGTTTGGTGTATGTTAAGTGCTTACAGTCTACAGAATTTGACCAGGTCGCATGTGAACTCCCATGATTCGTATGGTTGGACATAGGGGTACCTAGCCACTCATCATTAGCACCGTTGTTGGGGACTATTAAGTCTTACATGCATCATCTAACCTTAGTGAAATTACCATTTAACTAGTTGGAACAGACCTAGGATAGAAATATTTAAGCACGCTAGGCGGATTAAAGTTAGTAGTAAGGTACATCGATTATATGGACCATCTAACATCCAATATGTCTTCTCACAGGAGGGAGATATCCACCCCACTGGTGCCACAGGAGTGTTAGGTGGTGTACAAGAATCCTGATGAGTACGTCCCTAATTTCATGTTCATCCTACATTAGGATGAGCATCTACGATGGCAAGACATGGAGGATAATATTATACACCCTCCTGACTGATCAGCTCCTGTGATGCTATTTCACAATCTTGGTAGATTGGGCATCCAGGACCTTGGAGCAGAGTATGTCATGGAGGACCATGACTACTGGGACTATCATTCCACTGAGGCTCAAAAAGCAAGAGATCAGCAACTGGTGGACACATATGAAGAGTTAAAGGGGAAATAATTCAGTAACCCCTTATTCTCACAAGAGCTGCCAGACGATGGGGATCCCATCTTTCATGACACCCATTCAACTAAACCTCTCCTTGGGTAGCATGTCCTCCAGTCCATGATTCATTCCAAGCATCTAGGTGGCCAAGATTCCCAAGGGGATGGAGGGTCACATAGCAAGGATGAACGGGATAATCGGGACCATCATCAGGGTAGAGGGAGAGATCCCTCTCCTTCTTCTCCATCCTCTCGCTCTCCTTCTCCTTCATCCAGCTTAGCCTCTAATCATAACTGATGTAGGAGGAAGCAAAAGGATGATGGAAAAAAGGTTTGGAAGGATCAGAAGGAGTAACATGAGGAAATGCATGAACCATCGCATGATGTTCATCGGCATGAAAGGAGGTATAGTTGGAATCGTCACAGACATCATGGTCCTCAGTAGGACTATGATTCAGATAAGCCGTTGTTGGCTACCCCGAGTATGCTCTAGATCTCTAAGGCAGTTCAAATCCCTAGTAGGTACATGAAGGATAGCTGGATCAAGTGCATTGATATGAAAAAAATCCCCAGATTTGAAGGGGGATACAATTGTGATCCACAGACCGACCTGTAGGTGTTCCATGATGCGTGCATCTTGCAAAACATTGACAATGATTGGCGAAGGTTGAAGTTGTTCCCTCGCACACTCATCAAAGAAGTAGAGAGTTGGTACTGGTCCTTGGAGACGGAATCAATTAGAAGATGGAGTACAATGCTTGAAATTTTGAATGAAAAATATCAAACGTACTTCAGAGTGGTGAACCTGAGATGGTAGATCCAAGGTTGGAAACAAGGGAATCATGAACCCTTGAATTTCACCATGAGCAAGTACTATTCGTTGGTACATCGGTGTCCTAGTCATGGTTACTCTTAGCGAGCACAGCTTCACCACATCATTGATGGGCTCCATTTTGAAACATGAAAGACCCTTGGTGTGTAAGCCCAGGGGCGACTATCAGAGCTAAGAGCCCATCAATTGCAACGCCTCATTGAACAGGTGGCCAAGGAGGAAGGAGAACTTAGGAAAAACGAGAGTGTATAAGAATTCCACCAAGATCCTTCCCTTAGGAAAAATGAAGTTCATTTTTATGATAAGGAGGAAGAATCATCACTGGAAGCAGCGATAAACTGAAATACCTTGCTGTTACAAAATTTCACATTTGAAATTTTGCCAAAGGTGGATAAGATGTAGGACTCTTTGAATGAAAGGGTCCAAAGCATGCTGAAAATTGCAAAGGAGTCTAGAGCACAAGGTAATGACCACGATTAGAACAAGGAGAAGGAAGCTAAACGTGCCCAATATAAGGAAAAGGGCAAGCTTGCTATAGCAGAGTAGGTTGCAGACTCTGACAATAAGGAGGAAGATGAATGTGGCATATGCCAATATGAACATCCTAAGGGATGTTGTCTTGTGGTGTCACATCTTCAAGAGTCTAGGGTGTATGCATTGAACCCTCACTTGGCACAAAGGAAAATACCCCAAAGGTTACCTTATCCACAAGGCAATTCTAGGCGGTTCCACTAGTAGCAGCAAGGATACTATCCAAGTGGAGTGCCACCGTAACCGTATGAATACTTCCAACAGTGGCAGCACCCACAAACATGGGGGATGCCACCTCCAAGGCAACAATATTGTTACAAACATCTAGATCCTTATGGGTACTATGTTTAGCAACCAGTCTCTCCAAGGGACACTTCTAGCCATGCAGCCTTTCAAAGTCATTACCACCCTCTGGAGTATTTTCGACCTCAATCTCCATCACCCCGGGAGGAAAACCCACATCTCTTCTACCCTCCATCACCTTCTCCTGCCACTCCTCCACCACATCCCACTCAACTACCACCTGCGCCTCTGATGTAGTGAGAGATATCGCCACAGTCGTAGCAACGAAATACTACGAGGACTGTTAACTTAAAACCAACACCTCAGCTGAGTGGACTGGAACCCAAGCCACGAAAATGTCCCTTTTTCTGACCCAACACTTTGAACATACCCTCACATACACCTATGGCTAGTTCCTTTGAACCTACAAGTGCCTCCACTATTCCACTTCTAGAGTAGCCTCCAAGCCAACAACAACAACACTCCAACATCCAGACGGTCATGCTCACGCATGTTGTGACTGACTGGATCAAAGCAGGTCACCTTCCCTGGAAATTGACTGATTCAGGAAGCCCCCTCATCTATCTTTAGGTGGCAAGGAATGAGCCATGCAAATCTCTTCTAGAATCAAGTTCAGGGATCAATTTGTTCTCTCATGATATGTACAAGGACTGGAAGCTGCCCCCGCTAAAGAAGAGCAACATTCAGCTCGATTTAGCATACCAGTCCATCATCGTCCCTTTGGGATTGGTGGAGGACATTGTAACCACTGTCTGTGGGTGGTCCTACCCTACTAATTTCCTTGTCATCCGTATAGAAAACTACAAGAGGAACTTCCCAATCATCATGGGAAGGGCCTAGCTAAGCACAGTGGATGCACGACTAGGCCTTCGCGATCTGTCCCTTTAAATTTTCAAGGAAAATCCTTTCTGGAAGATCGAAAATAAGCATATTCTATGCATCATGTACAGTGACTTAGGGTGCAACTGTGTGTAGCAATTATGGTCTGATAAGCGGATATCCATTCAAGCATGCAGTCAGTGTACCGAAGAATCACCTGTTCAACAGTGCCTATATGCAGCAGCCACTAACCAAGAAGGCACCCAGTGGCTGACAGTTGATCCCGCTAGCAACTCATTATACATGGAACCATCAGAGGGGCTTGTACAAGCCTACATCAATAGAAGAGATGAAATGGAGGAGATTCATCAACAAGTCTCCACTGTTGATGACCAAGATAACTAGGGGAAGCTAGAAATCCCTGAGAGCTTCAAACAAGAGCCCCTTGAGTTAAAGTCTTACCGGCTCACTTAGAATATGCATTTTTGCAAAATGGAAAGCTAGTAATCATTAATGCCACCATTGCATTCACATGGTCATATCCTAAGTTGCTGGAGGTGGTAAACAAATGGGTTGCTACATTCGCATGGTCATATCCTACGTTGACTGGAGTTGATCCCAGGGTCTGCCAGCATCGGATCTATCTTGACCCTTCCATGAAGCCATGATGATAGCCACAAATACGGTTGAATATCAAATTGAAGTAGGTTTTAAAAGATGAAATCTAATAGTTGATATGGTGGGATTTATTTATTCTATTGCCGATAGCGAATGGGTTAGCCCACTCATTATCATCCCCAAAAAATGTGGCAACTGGACGGTTTGTATTGATTTCTAGTAGCTTAATATGGCGAACTTCAAGGACCACTTCCCACTCCCATTTTTGGACAAGATGTTGGACACCATAGCAGGGCACCACTACTATAGCTTTTTGGATAGTTATAGTCGTTATAACCAAATCGAAATAGCACCAGAGGACCAGGCCAAAACTACTTTCACGAGTCCATGGGGGACTTTCGCATACAAGAAGATGCCCTTTGGCCTATGCAATGTGCCCACTACGTTCCAACGCCTTGTCCTAAGCATCTTCTAGCAACAAATTGGCAATGGTGTGAAAGTCTTCATGGATGACTTCTGCACCTATGGGGCCACGTTTGAGCAAGCCTTGGACCATCTAGAGCAGGTTCTGAAGAGGTGTGTAGACAACAATCTACAGCTTAATTGGCAGAAGAGCCATTTAATGGTACAAGAGGGCATCGTCCTGGGGCATCGCATCTCACAAATAGCGATCAGCGTAGATCCTGAAAAGATCAGGGTTATCCAAGGAATTACTTGCCAACCAAGTACCGTCAAAGATGTTCGATCATTCCTGGGACACACTGGTTACTATCGTCGATTCATTGAAAACTTCTCAAAGATTGCCAAGCCGTTGGTAGAGCTGACAAAGAAGGATGCTCCGTTCATTTGGACCAAGGAATGCAAGTCTACATTCCAAGTGCTAAAATAGAAACTCGTAGAAACTCTAGTTCTATGAGCCCCTGATTGGTCCAGACCCTTTCACATTATGATGGATGCATCCAACTACGCCTTGGGAGTTATGCTTACACAGTGTGACAATCAAAGACGTCCCTATTATATCCACTGTGCAAGCCGTAGTATTATGGGTTCTCAGTTGAACTACATCACCACCAAAAAGGAATTGATAGCGGTGGTGTTTGCCTTAGACAAATTCCAGCACTATGTGCTCAGATCCGAGGTGTTTGTGCATACTGAGCATAATGATATCCAGTTCCTGAGCATATTCCGGTGGCTGCTCATTCTTCAGGAGTTTGATCTTACCATGGTAGATAGGAAGGGGATTGAGAATGTGGTTGCTAACCACTTGTCTCAGTTGCAATGGGATGATGCAGAAGAGGAGGAGCCCTTATCCAACCAATTTCCAGATGCACTCCTCTTCACATGCATAGTTGATCCTCAAGCACCCAAGTAATCCCCTTGGTTCAACCACATCCTCACCTACCTAATAACCCAGGAGCTGCATAAGGAGTGGAACCATCGGCAGAAACAACAATTTCTCCATAAGGCCAAGCATTTCATGGAAATCAACAGCCACCTTTACAAGGTGTGCATAGATGGCCTGGTTGGATGGTGTGTCCCTGATGATGATACACTGCATGTCCTCCAAGATGCTTATGAGGGTCCTTGTGGGGGCCACTATATTGGATGCCAAACGACCATTAAAATCCTGCTCACAGGGTATCATAGGCCTACACTTTTCAGGGACTCCCAATGGTTCGCTTGCTCCTGCGAACGATGCCAGAGGGACAATGGAATGACAGCACGGTTGGAGGGACCTTAGTAGTGGATCCAGCCACTAGAGCCCTTTGACATTTGGGGCATCAACTTCATGGGACCCATTACACCCCTATCAAATGGAAAGACATATATCATCATCACTATGGACTACTATACAAAGTGGGTAGAAGAGGCAGCCATCGTCGACTATTCTTCCAACATCGCCGCACGATTTGTCCAACAACCAATTGTTAATAGGTTTGGAGTGCCACATGCACTCATTTCAGATAATGGAACTCATTTTACAGGTGTCACTTTTTGAAAAATAATTCAACACTTAGGGGTAACACATAAATTCAGAACTCCCTATCACCCCCAAGCAATGGGCAGGCCGAAGTCACCAATAGGGAGATCACCAAGATCCTTACCTGAACCATCAGAAAATATAGGAGATATTGGAGCACTAAGCTTAATGATGTGCTATGGGCCTATCGCTCCACTTGGAAACTTCCTGTAGGGTACTCTCCCTATGAGTTAGTGTACGAAAAGTTTCCAACACTTCCCATTCAGGCCAAACTCCACACACTATCCACCACCAGTGACTTAGGCCTTGACCTCCCACTAGCACAACATGAATGATTGATCAATTTAAGTGTGCTAGATGAGAACCGATTAGTGGCCCTGTTCTCCAATGAGATCCACAAGCCCTATAACAAAAAATGACACGATCTTAGGGTTCGGAAGGTCATGTTTAGATGTGGAGACAGGGTGTTGTATTGCAACCCCTCATAGGGATCCCAACCGAGCAAGTTTCAAACATTGTGGGAGGGATCTTACATTGTCCTCAAAACCTTCCCATTTGCGACAGATCGGCTCCTTTCTTTTTACAAATTGATTGCCTTACGCTCATTACGCTATGCAGCATACGTCAGCGTAATTTATCGTCGAGTTGATCATTTTTTATGCTTCACTACGCTTTGCTGCGTAAATGAGCGTAAAATAGCTTGACTCACTATTTCCATGCTTTGTTACACTCTACCACGCGACGCAGCGTAAACAAGTGTAATACAGCATAAAGCCAGCTAAAGCAGTTACGCATTTGCTATCCATACGTGCAATACGCTTATAAGCGTATTGTGCGTAATCATGAAGCAGCTTCGGTAAAAGTGTTGATAGCGTACGTTGCAATGTGACGTGACATAGCCAGTTCATCAAGTCAACGGCATCCGGAACATTCAAGACACGTGTCATCAAGGCCGTGCCTTTTCTGCATGTTATAAATACCCCAGTTGGCGAAGAAAGAAAAAAAGAAGGACTTTTGGAATTTTGGAAAGAGGAGCAGCGGTTGGCATCTTCATTCTTTTTGGCAGTTATCATCCTTGAGCAGAAACAAGAGATATTTTTGAGCATTTGGCAGCAGGAGCGATCATACCTTTTGGTGAAAATACAGTTCTCCCATCAGTGATCATTGGCAGCTTTGAGCAGAGACCATCCAAAGCAAAGAAGATAGATCAGAGATCGAGAGATCATCTGGTGCGGTTGGCAAGATCTATTGACCAGACACAGTTGATTGATAGACATCCGAGCTTGACCTTCCTTGCAGTCCATCTTTGGCTTACAAGGTAGACCGAGCTCCATTCTGCATTCCTTCTTAAACAGTTTTTTCTTATTATTTTGTGTATGTTTCGCACAAGACAATCGGAGTCTTCCCATTGTAACTTTGTATACAAAATACTTATTTTTTTGGGTCAAAGTACAGATCTTGAAATCACGCATTTCTCTTAAATTCGATTCCCTTTGTCGTGTTAATGTTGTCATTATTGCAATTTATCTACATCATTTTCCTTTCCTTTCGCAATTTATCGAATCAAATCATTCCACGAAACACCTATAATCTTCGTCGATTTACGGATTTAGTAAGTCCCGGTCTGATCGACAAGATTATTCAGGGCACTGTAGATTTGTTCTCTCTAGCATAGCCCTCGCACAGATCTGTGGTTAAGACTGTGTACATGAATTTTATTTGGTATTCTAGCTACTGACATTTTCCATCGTTACGGTAGGTTGACAGGAAATTTCTTGCTTTGAGTGATGCATGTACGAGTAGAGAAGGTTGTTACCTTGCTAGGCATCATCATCAGATGAAGGTGATAGGCTACCATCTTGAGATATGCATTCTATGCCATTGTGCACCATACTCCTTATGATCAACTCTATAGCATTGTTGGACTGACTCCTATTTTACCTTTAGGTCTACTTGTGTTTATACTTTTGCCAAGGTTGCTCTAGTTTCTAGCAACTCAAGGACCTTAGAAATGGCCTTCATTAAGTAGGACATAGAAATTTCCTTGATCTTCATGGTGGCATCACCCTACATGTTATTCCAAAAGAGATATGTTTCTCCCATGTACCATTCTCTACTCAAAGTGATAATGGGTCACATGGAGGAAGTCTAAAGTTAAGCTTGACATCTTCTAGGACAAAGTCTAGGAAATATCCAAAGTTTACTCTAGGGAGAACCACTTTTTAAATATCCCAAAATCCAATTTGCCTCAAGCAAGCCTCCATCAGAGTCACCTCAAGGTTTGGTCATGGTCTAGGTGTCTCATCCTAGTGGGATTGCTCTATTTCAACTTCTGGATTTTGATTAACGGATTCCACTTTGGGGACCTCCCAAATAGGTCCCATTGTAGGAGTCTCAACTACCTTCTCCTGGGATGACTCCTCTTCCTGGCTTCTTTTAATTCTAGGCTACTTGGCCCTTGGTTGGGATGGTCCTACTTCCTACGAATGCTTAGGTCTAGGTGCCATCTCTAATCACAAGAAGACCAAGGATTAACATTTGATGTGTAACTCAAAACATTTAGGTACATTGTCTTTTGAATTAGTTGTACTTGTCTAAGTTGCAATCATGGTAAATTAATTATTTTAATATTATTTTATTACTATTATTATTAATTAGATGGCTACCAAAGTTCATTGGAAAGGTTTAACACTCATTAATTAGTTATTTTAATATTATTTTATTAGTTAAACCTTCTAGAAATTAGAAAATTTTCAAAAAAAATTCATCAAAAACCTAAGGTTTGTGGCCCCCACAATGTATAGCTCATCTATGATAGCTATATAAATGAAGAACAAGGTAAATCGGATAAGCAATGTGAAAGCTATGGGCTCAAGAACATTCTTGGCTCTTAAAATAACAAAAACTCCATCACCATTTGGAAGTAAATGGCAAAAATTTTCAAAGTGTTACACTTATAGATTTTTATGACTCCATTGACAAGATCCCATAGATGGGGTCATGTCAACACAAGGGGCTACATCGATAGGATCATGTCAACGTGACCAAAAGATTAAAATTTTTCTTTAAAAATTTAAAGAAAAATATAGAGTTTTTGCTTGCAATTAGAGTCCATAGATATCTAGAAAAGCCAAAAACATCAAGAAATGCTCAAAGAAGGCTAGATAATTCACAAAAAAGAATATTTTTTGGTAGAATGATTAGAGAAAACTTTAAAGAGGAGTGCAAAACTAGATGCAATCGATGTGGAATATGAATGATCTAAATGTGAAAATGTCTAAGGGATGAGGAACGTAACTAGTCCAACCAAGGAGTATGCAAGTGGATCCTCCCCATAGTAGGCTCATGCCTTTAATTCCCTTGCATGCCCTCAAACCAAGGATTCTATGGGCCCCATAGCTAATTAATGGTTATGATAAGTTAAGAACTAAATCCCATAAGAAACTATATAAGAATTTTGACACATCAAACAAAATATGAAAAATAGTAGTGAGGTGAGTTATGGGAAGCAGAGGTGGATGAGGTGAAGAGTGGAATGGAGTCCTGTATCATGGTCACATGAAGTCCCTTGTGCATTGTATGGTTAATATGACCTGATAACATTCATCCTTAGTGTGAATCATAACCAACCACATTTCGTGACTTTACATTAACACTCCAAGACTAGTCCACCTCATTAAGATATAAGAATATCCCCATAGATTAATTACCATTCCTAGAAGAAAAGAAAAGAGAAGTAGGAAGTCAAATGGGCCTTAGTTAGAGGGGACATTCAAGCATGAGTAACATGTCTTTCTGGTTCCATAACCAATGCTTGTAGATTGTTATTTTGTCTAAGGGATCTATTTTGAATTCCTATTATGCTTTTTTTTTTTGTGTTTTCAATTTTTGTTTGTTTTTTATGAGAACCACACCATGCAAAGACTTTTAGCTTCTTGTTATTGCTCGATAGTGAAATGGTGAGAAATCCATGGAAACACTCATGCATCCAAGAGGTTAGGCAAGTACAGAGAGCATAAAATCCCATTAAAGTCACACCATTTTCTATCTATTTAATCCTTCCCAAGTTTGAAAATTACCAAGATCATAAGTTCTTTATAAGTTTCATTTAAGAAGGGATTGCATATTTCCAAAACAAGGGAACAACACAGAGTTTTGTGGATGAGTACATGACATGGACTCACTCCCTGTACTCATGAGAAAGAAACCATGTCTTAGTTATCAAAACCAAAATTGAAAGATAGAATTTGGACATTAGTAATAAATAATATTATAGTACAAACCACCATTAATCAACATCAGTGGTTGCACTTAGTCCTGATGGCACTCAAGAAAAATAAGAAAAAACATAAGAAAAGCACTAGAAAAATCCAAATAACATACAGTAAAATATAAAAGAAATTATAAAATATTTAAGATAGGAAAAAATGTATAAAAAATGATGTGAAACAAAAAGTGAAAAAGCATTTATTATTTCTTGATTCAAAATGGGGCATCTCCCCCATGACTAAGTTCATGATCGAGACAAGAACTACTAATTGGATTATATGCTTCCATGCATTGTTTGAATAGTTTAGCATTCTCATTTGCAAGCCATTGGTTATCCTTTGATGTAGTGGATATTTTGTGAACCCAATTTTGCACACACTCTTGTTCCTTATGTTCATTGTGGGCTGGTGTAGGAATTAAGTGAACACTTTGAACCTTTAGTCCATAGTTGCATACTTTGTTATTACTAATAATGCATGGAATGTTCTGTCTCCCCTCAATGATAGGTTTATCTTTTATGTTTTTTGTTGGGGTGGTGATAGTTGTTGGCTCTTGCATAGGATTTGGAGACATTAAATTGACAACGAAGGATGTTGCATGAATGCAAGAATAAGATTGAAGTCCCTTTAAATTAGAATAATTGATATGGCCTAACCATTTATGCCATAAATTTGTATCCTTCTTGTAGTAATTGTAGCTTCATTATCATCCTACAAACATATATCAACTCCTAAAGTATACATTGTGCCAATGTTTTTACCCATCAAAATTAGAAAGACACATAGTTGCCCCAAGGAAAACCTTCAAGGTAAAAAACACCAGTAAGAATCAGCTCAGATTGTTAGCATTAGCACAGCTTCAAGATTGAAGCATGAATAGAATCAATGATAATAATGGTAAAGAATTGCAAGGAAGGATTACAGGTTAGGCATTGACCACTATTGTGTTTTTTTGTTGTCTTAAGGATGCTCCCTTAGAGCTCATTATATATTGCTCTGGTTACAAAATAAATCCAAAAATAAAATGGATAAGGTAGTTTATTTTGGTAGGGATTGGTACAAGACCAAATATAAAATAGATAAGAATATAACAAGGTAGTAATATCTAGAGAAAATTAAGGCGGATTTGTATTCATCCACCTTATAGTTCCTATGTGAACAATCTAACCATTATTTGCTTTGTTTAAAGAAAATATCGTAGATGATTTAGATACAATAAAATCAATAGCAAGCTCACTCTGTATGATTTATTTGTAGACTTGAATTACTTTCTAATTTTTCTAACTCTATTTTTTTCCTTCTATTTGAGTGATGCTTTCCAAGCTTTGTAACCACAATAGTCCCTCTTCATGTGACCAATTTTGTGGAAAAACCACCATTCAATCCTACTTATAGAAGTTTCTTTATGTTTACTTCTTTCACTACTTTAATTAGGTTCCTTGCTTTGATCACATTTATTAGATCTACCTCTATTTAAAACTATAAAAGCATTGCCTGATGATTGACCCTATCCTTCAGGTAATCTTTTCTCTACATCTTAAAGAGTAGAGACTACATTATCAAAAGAAGTATTACCGATACTCATAGAGGTAGTAATATTTGTAATACTTAGATTCCAAGATTCATGTAAAGAATTTAAAACCACATAACACTTCATTGGCTTTGGAATTATCACTCTATATTCTTTAAATTTAACAAAATCAATTATCATATCGTCTAGATGCTATTGCAAAGAAACACCTTTTTTCATCTTTGCATTAAAAACCATTTTATAAATATGAAACTGTGAAGCTTTTTCAAACTTGTTTTTCAACTTTACCCAAAGAACATGAGGATTTGTTTCATTAGAAAGAGATGACAAAATTCCATAACAAAAACAAGGATGGATCAATGTCTGTGCTTTTGCTTCCAACCTTTTCCAATCATCATCTGACATCTTTGTAGGTTTTGAAGGTTGAAAGGCCTCTCCACACTCCTTTTGTGCCAAGATATCTTTCATAGCACACACCATATGTTCTAGTTATGACCAACGAAACTATTTGTTCTTTGTAACCGCTCCATCAACCTGCTCCAATACCACTTGTTATGAAAGTAATTAAATCTGCATATTGAAGCAGCAAAGACAACAAGAAAAACACATACAAAAATTTATGTGGAATACCCCAAAGTACAGAAAAAGACAATAGGAATCAATGCAAAGCTCTTCCTTTATTTGGAGAAAATATCTCAAGGACACAAGTCGTCCTTGATAACTCTCAAAGCTTTTGGTGTTACAATACACTTAAGCCCTCCATTTCATATTTTGTTGTTATTGTTTTGGTGGTGTTTAACACATCTTCCCACCCTTAATTTATAGGAGAAAACAACAATCTTGTTTCTATTGCAATCTTTAGATAATTTTAGAACCTGCTAATCATATCTTGACAAGAGATTACAAAGTTGGGAGTTATGAAAGAACTTAAATTGATAACAAACACAGGAAGAGTTTTCTTCTTCACATTAACTACCATAACTTAAATTGATAAAACCAGAGAAAGACTTAACACTCCATATGTAATAAAGCTTCAAATTAGATTTCATGAATGTATCATAAAATTCTTTTATTCTTAACACACTTAAAATGACATTGTATATGCTTCTTATTTTTCAGTAAGTATCATAGTAAAAATCATTCCAAATTAACACAAGTGACTATCTAATATACTTAATGATTCAGAAGTAGAAAACTCTAATAAAGTTATAGTTTCTAGCTTCTGATAAGGGATCAGTTTCCATGCACTAGATCTTGTTAATAGCTAATAGCTTGCTTGGGTAGTTGGTCCCACTCTCCTCTTTTATGAACTTAACTTATGCGTTGTGCCAGGACATTTAGCATCTGCTTTTAGGGAGGTATGAGCAGTTCAATGTGTGGGAGAAAAGTTGCTATGACGTATACGTACATGCACGATTAGCTATCGATAATTTAAAGCCTCCTTCTGGAGGATGGATAATTTAAAGCCTCCTCATCATGGATAATTTAAAGCCTCTTTCTGGGATATATTTTTCTGTCCGCGTATACCTCCAACGCCTGGATTGCTGTAGGAGCAAGTTATCCAATGGCAACTATTACGCTCGGGAGCCTTTTTTTCTTCTTCTTTTTTAAAAAGTATTTTGCAGTTCACTAGCTACGTTGTTGCTTCATATTTACTTGAACACTGAGGCTATTTGGATTTTGCTTGTGTGATCCGTTTTCAAGAAAACAACATTCAAAAAGGAAACAGTCAAGCGACGTTTCCTTACCTGATCAGGTCCAGCAATATTCGCCGAATAGTAATGCAGAATCGCACATCATTTCCTATAAATGAAACTGGCACTTCCTTCCCATGCCATAGTACCAAGAGAGGCTTTCTCACAGTTCCGAATCAGCAGTGCTAAATTATACGTGCAATTCAAAGTTTGTTCATCACGATTTTTAGAATTCCACGTTGCTGCGATTCTGAATCTTGAATCTTATCAAGCATAGTATCAATATGGCAAGGAAGGCAGTTGCAATGATGGTGATGCTGATAGCAGTGACCATGACGACGGTGAAAGCAAGTAGCATTCAAAAGCGAGGAAGAGCATCATCTATAATGAAGACGAGCTACAATGAGAGGGCGTTGCAGATGAGGAAGCAGTTCTTAGAATATCAGAACCAAGCAAGGTCCAAGGTAGGAGTCCCACCATTACAGTGGGATGAGGGTCTTCGCCGATATGCAGGCTGGTACGCAAATCAACGGCGAACTGACTGCGAGTTGAAGCACTCTGATGGGCCTTACGGCGAGAACATGTTCTGGGGCTCCGGCTCTCACTGGACGCCTGCACAGGCAGTGGCAGCGTGGGTTGCAGAGGGTAAATACTACAATCATGATAACAACTCTTGCTCTGGCTCAGACTGCAGTCACTATACTCAGATCGTGTGGCGCACATCCACCCACGTTGGCTGCGCCCTCATCCGCTGTAACTCAGGAGACACCATCGCCACCTGCAACTACTCTCCCCCTGGCAACTACATTGGTTCTCGCCCCTACTCATCTTAAATTTTCTCCATCAATCTCCTTCACTTTACCTGGTTCTTCAAAATTTGTTACTTCTGTAATTGTTTTGTTTTGATTTTTTTTTTCTTTTAAGAAAAAAGCCATGCATCATAGCAGGCACATGTATTCAATTCTGGTATTATATTATTATTATTGAATATTATATTTAAAAAGTTTGAAAATTAGTAGTGTTTACAGGTAGAATTAGTGTTCCAATGATTAAAAACACAGGAGTAACGTAAAGTTTTCCTCATTCACCAATATTGTTTGACACTTTTATTGATGAACTAAAAAGGTAGCTACAAATTATGCTTTTAAAGTAGATTGCTTATGGATATGACTTTTAATCTTTATAAATGATGGAGGACTAATTGCAAATTCAAAGACACATATAAAAGCAATGTTACATCATCTAGAAAAATTTTGTGAATATACAAAAATAAAAATGAATGTTTATAAAATAAAAATGCTAACTTGGGGAACTAGTAAGAAAAATTACACTTTTTAGGTAAATAATAAAATACTTGAGATTGTTAATATATACAAATATTTGGTGGTAGAATGCTCTCAAAATTATAAGTGAAAACATTATCTATAAGAGTGAGTTGCAAATGGCAAGGAGGCTTTACATACAATGAAGAACAAATGTAGTAATCACAATATTTGGACTTAGACAACTCGAAAATATATTTTTAAAATAATTATACAAACTACAGTACTTTACTAATATGTGGTGTGAGACCTATATCTTGATCAAGAAATATAAAAGAAAATTAAAAACTTGAAAAGTAAGTTTTTGTTGGATGAATCCAAGGTAAAATCTAAAATTCTATATGTAATACTTTCATTAGAAGCTACTTTGTTGCTATTGGAAGCTAAAGTAATTTTCACTAGGATACATAAGCTAGATCCTTGAGCTAGTAACAATAGAAATATTCACAATCATAGTTGTGCAATAATGCTAGATATACTACTTATTCATAAATTGTACCAGAGATGAATAAGATCATTTCCTATGTCTATCAACTCTCAACTAAATGAATTTATAGGGAAACAACACAAAAATTTCCTAGCACTTCTAGCATTAACATGTATCTTATGATCAAAAAATCAAAAATGGTTCACCTAAACAAATAATGAATATGTACTAATTCTAAATAGTATATGGTAGATTTTAGATTTACCATGCCCCTTTTTTTCTCTATTTATTGCTATACTAGGTATACCCAAGGATTCACTTAAATTATTCATCAATAAAGCAAAAAATTATAATAATACAAAATAATAGAAATAAAGATTCAGTTATGAAATTAGAAGATGCATTAAGAATATATCTTATTATCCTAGGGAAAACATAGAAAAACCCCAACAATGCCTTTAGTTCCTAGCAAGCCTTAACTCTAACTAATTATTATAAGAGAAGAGAACACATTCAATGGCTTAATAATGCCTTGATCCTCTCTCACTTAATCTCATACTTAATGTAGCTTGATGTCACTTGATGCCTTCTTCATTGTCTTAGCCATCTTATATGGTAACTTTTGCCTATCAATCAAGGATAGTTATAAATTAAAAATAACACAAAATAGGGCATTACCTATTCCAAGATGGGCAATTGCCACGAATAAAATACTACTTGCAACATCATTGATTATATTATTTGGTATGTTTATAAAGTTACATGAACACCACCTACATTAATTATTATACTAGCAAGATGAAGTATATTTTGATAGTGGTAAGACTATTGATTTGAAAGCTTTAAGTCATCGGTTGAATTCTCATGCGTAATGTTGAGTTATAAAGTTCTAATTAAACTATATATCTTTGGGTGTACCTCCAGTACAATTCTTTTGATGTTCTAATACTTCCCCCCACCCTAAATAGTATCCTCTCACCCCATCCTTTGATGAAACATTAAAAGGCAAAAAAAGGAAAAAGGAAGAAAAACAAAGTGCGCATACACACAACTCATATAAAAAACTAAATTTCTTACATGTTCTTGAACTTGCCATCAATGAAGAAGAAAAGCTAATATTAAAAACTTAAGAGCTTGCATAACCTTGAACCACAACTGGAACACCACCCTCTTCTTCACTATATTTTTTTCTTTTTTTTTTTTCTTTTCCTTTGTTTTCTTCACTTTCTTATTATTTCTTTCTTACTAGAATACTTTTTCTTTTCTTTTTTTGTCATGTTTTCTTTTATTGAGTTTTTTTTCTATAATTTTTGTTTTCTTTATTATTTAAGAATAACTGGAGTTATTTATTTTTGTAAGTAGGTTTTAGAATTTATTATGTTGTGGGTTTGTAAATAATTTAAAATTTTTCAATATGAGTTCTTGAATTTGTTTTGTTATTAGTTTGCATTTTTTGTTTAAAATTTTTTGGCCGCAACAGCAGAAATGAAACAGATAGTGTAGACATTGGGTTTAAAGCAGATAGTTTTCTACTCTTTTTTTTTTTGGTGCTTGTTATTGTTATTTTTGTTGTTTTTTATTTTTTATGTGGATAAAACAATTTTTTTTTTGTAAGTAGGATTAAGAATTTATGTGTCTGTTTCTATAGTCAGTTCAAAATAAAACGGGCGCTTCTATTATAAAGTAGTTTAGGCATAGTACTTATTGGAACCTATATCGGTTTTTCATTTTATAAAGTTTCTTTAAATATTTTAAATATTTCAATTTGTTAATTATTTAGTAGAATGCACATAGACCTTATTGAGATCCAACTTGACTGATGAACATTGAACCTCAGAGTAATAAGTTTTTATTATTTATTTATTTATTTTGGAAAAAATTTCAAACTAATTGTATTCCCAAAAAGAAGGCTATACATTAGTATAGCGTAGGCGAGAGCAGCTGGCCCCACACCAGCCACGGACCCCAATCTCGGATCCCCCACAGACCATCCCTACGGTAATCACCACTAACGGCCCACTTGCCCCACACCCAGTCCTCTACCCAAAATGCCAGACCAACCACGGTAGCCCTTGGCCACGGGCGGGGNGGCGCTGGGTAGAGCCCCTACTTTCTTTAGAGGTTTGCAGTCTTGACTCCCCTGGGCATTCCACCAGTCACCTTCGATTTTCCTCGATTAACTGGGCAATGCCTATCATGTGATCTGTTATAACGTTTTCGATCCAGCATAGCGTCTGGCTGAACGGTTGTGGGGGGGAGCAGCGAAATGTTTGGAAGCTCCCCCCGGTGTTGTCGTTGGGCCCATCGTTTCTAGTCAACGCATCACTTCGTGGGGCGTGTGGTAGCCCGTCCCACGTGCCTTTGGTCTCCTGTGGGTACCTAGGGGGCATGATCTAGCTAGAGACCGCGGTGCTCCCTGCCTGGGAACTAGGCTACGACCGCTACTGTTGGTACCCTACGCTGATTGAGGCTGTGGCCGAATCATTGGGATCGGGGTGCCAGCATGCCAGAGGGCATAGATCACCCTAGGGTGTCTACCGAGGTGTCGGTGTTGTAAGCACACCCAGAGAAATTGCGAGAGGTTGACGGGAGTCTCAGCGCACATTCTCTAGAGGAACGTAAAATGCACCCCATAGAGCTTGTGATGTGAGGCCGATTGGATGAAATAGTGCTCTACCAGCGCCACCGTCGCACGCCACTTGGTCAAGAGGGCCATACCCCGAATGAGCCCGCTTGCTATCTAGGGAATGGGGCCAGGGAAGAAATTAGTCGCCACGGCCTGGGATCCTGCGATCGGGGGTATCCGGTCCCCTGTGGCGGGCACACCGATCGCAGCAGCCAGAGCCTTGACGGTTACTAGAATCTGGCATCCCCTGAACACAGTGGTCTCCCCTCTCTAGTTCGTATAAAATGGTTGAACGTCAAGCTCTAGGTCAATTGTGATGCACTACACCATCGTGGTCCATCCCATCCGGACAACCCAATGCCATAACTCCAGTTGCTATTGGAGTTCATTAGCAGGTGGCTCGAGGAAGGTGCTCTTACCCATGACCCCCGTTATTTCCCCCCATAGTCTACGAAATCGTCAGGCCAACATGGTAGGTTGGGGTAGATCCACAGCACTGCCAATGTCAGCAACTTTCCCGAGCACTCAATGGGGGGAGGCCGATTGTATGCCATAAGTGCTTGACCATGTGGCACCCATGCATAAAATGTTGGAGTGTCTCGGTGCATTGATTGCACAACAGGCAAGTGGTATCGATGACCATACCACATGCTCTTAACCGCTCATGAACAGGAAGCACCTAATGCATGATGAGCCACCTGAAGGTTTTGATTTTTTTGGGTAAGATACCTTTCCACAGGCACATCCATCAAGGGTCTATTTGGAATTGGCGCTGGAGTAGCCGCCGAGGGTGCAGGGTTACCTCAGTTGCATTTGTGAGTGTGCTTACGTGTGCACATAGTTGGCGCCACACAAGGGAATCCATCCTAGCCTCCACCCAGGGACGGTATTTTCGGAGCATGATCTGCACCCATTGGGGTGGGTCATCTCCCATCAGAGAAAACCAATGTAGGAGTCTCTGCCCGCCCATTGCAGCTTCCATGGCAAACAAAAGAATGCCCACACCCCCTACTAGTCGAGGGTGTGCCGTCATGTCCCAGGACACCAGATGCATTTCCAGCACACCCTTGCCCCCCGACCATACAAAATCCCAAATGATTGCATCGATTTTCTGCATGACTCCGGAAGGAGGGGTGGCCATAGATGCTGCGAATCTCGCCACAACGACAAAACCGTCTCCACCAGGACAATTTTCCCTTTTCGGGATAGAAACCTATTTGCCCAGTGCGTCGTGCATTTTTGGAGGTTCATTACTAGCATCTGCCAAGTTCGTTGTCAATGCCAGTTATGCATGGGGATGCCCAGGTACGTGTCCTCCATTGCCCCTGGCAAAATCCCCAGTATCTAAATGACCTTGTTGCAAACCGCAGGGTGGGTATGAGTGAGGTAGAGAGTGAACTTCCTGGGGTTGGGGGTCAACCCCAGTTCATGCTTCATTCGGTCCAGCGCCCTCAAAAGTGCTCGAGCCTGCGGAATAGTGGTGTGGGTAAAAACCATCGTGTCATCCGCATAGCGGGCAGTTAGGCAACAGACACAGTGGATGTCCAATCCCTAGACACCCTCCTCGACACAATAAGTTTGAATGAGGTCCATCACCAAGAGGAAGAGGAGCGGGGAGAGGGGGTCCCCCTACCTAAGCCCGTGGCTAGTCCCGTGGAACCCCCAAAGATGGCCATCGATATCTAGCGAGTACCACCCTCCTTTCTGTACATGAAGGCATAAGTCAACGAACGAATTAGTGAACCCTTTTGCCTGTAGTACCTTCCTCAGCGCTGCCCACCTAACAGAGTTGTAGGCTTTAGTGATGTCCAACTTAATGCAAAGCTCGGGGAATCTGGCTGCTTTGAGAGAGTGCTAGACTTCCTATAGGAGCAGCACCTAATCTTGTATGTAACGGCCTTTGACAAACGTGGCCTAGTTTTGTCCCACCAGGCGTAGCATGCGGGGCCTCATTCTGGCAACCACCATCTGTGAGAAGAGCCATAGGAGTGAGTTGCAAATGCCAATGGGACGGAATTGCCCAAGGGATGTGGGGTTAACTGTCTTCGGAATCAGGACCACCCTCAAACAGTTGATTTCCTTGCGTACTTGTTTCCATGTGAGCATACAGTTGAACGTGTCTAGCAGATTAGGGTTGAGTAAGTCCTCAAACTCGCGAAAAAATTCAATGGTCCATCCATCAGGCCCCAGGGCTTTATTTGCTAGCATGGCCTGCAGCGCAGTCTGGAGTTCAGCATGTGAGAAGAGTTGCATGATCCACTGGTTATCGATGGCGGTGAGTACTCGTGGGATAGTGACTGATATGGGTTCTGTGGGTTGCCAGTGCCACACCTATTGCCAGTATTGTAGCAGATTATCTAGGCCAGCCATTGGGTGGGGCTGGTCCCCCTGCCCTACGTTGTGTAGCATTTGTTGGATTTGATGGTGGGTTTCACGATGTGCCTTTGCCGTAGCAAAGAAGAATTTTGTGTGGTGGTCGCCAGCCTCGAGCCACCAGACAAAAGCCCGCTGGCGCTAGTATTCCTCCTCTTCGCGTTGTAGGGTCTGCATCTTGACCAAGAGGATGAGTTCCTCTTGGGCCAGATCGGCACCATGTTCCTATTGGGTCTAGATGTTCTGCAGTTGGAATTGCAGCTACCGTCGATATCCCTTAAGACTGTACTTATCCGTCATGTCGAGGGCCTTGATCTGGCGCTTGAGGGTCCTGAGCCCGTGCTTGAGGAAGTCACATGGCTCCTTCATGTCATTGTACCCTTGCCAGATAGACTGGACCAGTTCTCCTAACTAGGGTTTGGTCAGCCAGGTTCGTTCAAATCGGAATGGGCGTGGAGCCTTAGACACCTTTGTCTCCAGGTGACACAGGTTGGGCCGGTGATCTGAGGCCACCCAGTCTTTCCTGTACGCATGGACATCCCAGTCTAACAGGATCATGTTGTTGACCCACACCCAATCAATGTGGGACTGCACCATGGCCGTGACCTTCCTTCTGTTGCTCCAAGTGTACCTGCAGCCGGCGATTTCCAGGTCAGTGAGGCCAACGTGCTGCAGTAGCTCCAAGTAGTTGGCCGCCCCTTGGGGCTCCGAAGCAACATCCCCGGTCTTCTCCCAGCTGTAGAGACGTTGTAGAGACGTTGATTAAAATCCCTGCAACAGGTGCACCGTGCGACGCATCAAACAAGTGCGAGGCTGGTAAGGACCGCAAGGCCGCAAGCCCATCCCCTACAAGGCATGAGGTGCCAACACCATCCCGTCCATTGCAACGCCTGGGCTTCCGGGCTTCCGTCTGCCGCAATTTTGTCTCTTGGAGACACACCACATCGCATCCCTCGGTGCTCACCACTCGGTTCAATTATTATTTATATTTGTTAATCATTTCAATTATTTACTTTTGAAAGTTTAGAATTTTACTCTTTTTGGAAAACCTGCTGATATAGCATTTTGTTTCAGACTGGATAATCATTTTCTGGCTCCCCCGTCTCAATTTTCTTTTCCAAATAGACTGGTTGGTTTTCCTCCGATGACTTGCTTTAGAGCATTTGTACCCAAGCATCTTAGGGAATCATCTGTTTCCTTGCGTTTGCATACAGCGACTTCGCGTAATCCCAATTTCATTTGACTTCTTTTAAAAATTTCTTTTTGGTCGTTTTTTCCTTAAGCAACTTCCAGGTACATCTGACATGTAGCTTGCTCTGAGCAAACTCTTGTGCAATAAAATAATTTGTGCTAACGAGTTTTGACGAATTCTATTAATACTTAAATAACTAGCATGCTGCATCTAAACTCTAAAGAAAGAATGAGTCATGCGAGAATCTTCCGTTGAAAACTTGAAACCAGCGCTGAGGCACTGGAATCGCGACTGTAATACATTACATATAACACTGAACTAAACTTAAAACAAACTGGTAGAGTACTCCGCATTTGACAAAACCCACACGTAGCGTAAGCATTGTGCAAGAGCGTATAAAACATGAAGGTCATCTGCCATTTACTTATCTGGATGACTAAACGAACCAGAAAAAAGAAAAACCAAAACTCTAATTGTAGAACCTGGCAGCCATAGTTTTCTAAGTCTGTGATACTGTGGGTCAGAAATATTGTCGACCGCAGTTGAATCTACCTTACTTTTACAATAAACGTTATTTTTATAAAAAAAATTCAATAGATTTAAGTATCATTTTTGGACTTTTTTGTGATTCATAAAACATACCGTGATTCATAAAACATACCGATACAACATATTTACAGACTATTTAAACACTGCTCCTACCGGAACTAATTCTGCTGATGCAGGGATGAGATCGAGGATGGTTAAACTGAAAGCAGTCCCTACCAGAACTTTGAACAAGCCAGTGCTGGCGCTGTTTAAAAGCCATCGATGTAAGCTACAGAAACTCAGCAATAACACTACATTTTGTATCAGAAGCAGCAGCGGCAGAACTACCTCAGTCATGGCGAACTCTGTTACAGTATTAGCCCTGATTATGACACTCATGCTCTGCATAACGAGCTTAGCCAGCAGTCGACGTGAGCTCTCCTCAGACGAAGATCGCCGAGTCTGTGACGAAGAACGCCTCGGGCAGATGCACCGCCGAGAGAAATGCTGGCTTGGGCTACCAACGCTGACGCTGACACTGACACTGACGCATTGCTACACTTCATTATGGAGGCTGCCGCGAAGGATGTTCTCTGCTACGGTTGCCTGCGGTCCTCCAGGTGCCGGCGGAGCACCCTCGAGGCCGAGGAAACCGTGACGGCTGCCGGATACATGTACGCGTTCGTGGTGGAAATTGGCTTAGGCACACCGGAGCAGCTCTTCTCCGTGCTCATCAACATCAGCAGCAACCTCGCCTGGCTTCCCTGCACCGGCTGCAACGTCTCCGCCTACTTCAACTCAAATACAATAAGAAAATTGATAAACAAGGACCTTGTCGAGGTATTTTTTGTCTTGTTCAATAACACTTGTGCCATTTGGTAACTTTGGACAAAATTGATACCTATAAATAATTTTGCTACCTTAAATTGCATTTAAAGCATAATTTTTGCTACCTAGGATTTTTTTATTTTATTCCTAAAAATGCTTCAATTTATGGCAATGAAGAGTTATCTAGATACTATCCTTTTCAATACTTAGAAACTAATGATACACATTTTAGATGAAATGGTAGATGAGTGAAAGCCTAACCTCTTTAAGTGCTACACACATGCTCAAACCTAGATCTTCAACTTGAGAAACGAGCATCTTACCATCACTCCAAATGATGGTCCTTGCCCTTACATTATTAATGCTACCCTTAAATCCATCACCTTGCAAATTTATCATCCTCATAACCCACAAAGATTGATCTTGGTCAACATATAATAGGTAAAACCATTTAGGGACACTTAGGAAGCCATGACCCCAACCTTGGCATCCACATCTACCATTACTCAATTCATTTTTTGTATCTTCTCAATTAATCTTAGTTGTGGGGAAGATACTTAGTTTAATTAGACTTTGTAACTACATATTTATACTTTTTTAATATAATTTTTTGGTATTTCCCAATGTCTTTAATTTTTCTAACCTTATCATCCACAACTACCATTACTCAATTCATTTTTCATATCTTCTCCATTAATCTTTGTTGGGGAGAAGATACTTATTTGAATTAGACCTTGTAAACATATATTTTCCAATGTCTTTAATTTTTCTAATTATTTTCTATTTTCCATTTCTTAGTACATTTTTCATTGCTTGATAGTTTTCAATCTCTTTTATAATTTTCTACATTGTTGGATTATTTTCTTTATACATTGTGAATATTTTCAATATTGTTAATAATAAGATTACCAATTAAGATTCAAGAATCAACTTCACATGTTGGAATTCTATCCTATGATATCAAATTATAGAAGAAACAATTTTGCATTTCAATGAGACCATGTCAACCATTCTCCCATTTTTATTAAGGAAAAGTCTTTATTATAAAAATAATGTGGTTCCTATTGCATCAAAAACTTAAAATTAATTCTTGAGAACTATACCTTAAAGGAAGAAGGAAGGACCAAGAGGATATGGATAAGGATGTAAATCAAGAGGATTTATTGATTCTTTGTACTTCTACCCTAGGTCCCACTACTCATGTTCTCAATGTATCTAAAAAACTTCATATGCAACTAATTGTTTCATTGTTATGTTACTTGAAAGAAAAATAATCCATGTCTAAAGATAGTCCTCTAGTAATGGTAACAAAATAATTAATTAATTCATATGAACTCATTCTTTAAGTGCCATCGCAAAGGCATGTGATTTATGTTTGAAGGTAGGCTATTTTAAAAATTCTCATTGTCCCTTGGACTAATCTTATCATGTTACTAGAAAGGCATGTGATCCATGTCTAAACATACTTCTTTGATGGTGTTTGCATTGGTTGTAAGGCTAGAAAGGTAGGTGACCTAGGTCTAAAGGCTCTTCTCTAAAAAATGACTAAGGTCCATAATACCAAACATGAATAAGTAATTAATTATTCTTAAATGTCTATCATTGTTTCTTAATTCTTCTTATTGATTGGTGATATCTTCATTTCATGTGGTGGCTAGTTGGTCTCATGGTGGTAGACCTAGCATGATACGATGCAATGTTACTAGAAGTGGTTGGACTTAATACAAAATCCTAACATATACGTATGATGATCACTTTAATCATGCATTATACATGGAACCCATAATAACAATGGTAAGGTACCTCACATCCCAATTCTTTGATCCCTTCTTACTTCATTCCACCCCTTTGGCATGTTATAATTATGAATTTTATGGTTTTCTATAGCATAGTATAGGATTTTAAGTGTAATAGTTGTGTGTATTGATACATAGACATTGATGAGCAGCGAGGTACCCCTATCCTCAACCTTACGAATACAAGCGTTTCACACATGATCCAGTCAAATTCCAAGGACTAAGTGCTTATGCACCCTTGTCGAACAAGGATGGGTTGGTTAATCATTGTCTTCCCAAGCTTACCTGTATGTTACGATTGTATGGTTAAGCAAGCTTGAGGCATATGATTGTTATATCTTTTATGTTTTTATGTCCTGCTACTAATAAGGGAGGAGAGAGAGATATAACTAAGTGACTAATTTAACTTAACTACTCATTAACTAGGCTTTAACTAATCCTAACACCAGTATCCGTTCTCACTTGCTATACACATCCTGAACCAGTGCAACACTACTGGGATTACCAAAACCCTAGTCGTTACTGGTTTATCAAGTGTTACACGCATGCTCAAAGTGATCGTACTAAGTGTATTTTAATGATTTGCTTAATTGATCAAAATGAATTGCTACCCTAATAATAGAAATGTAAAGTGCATAAAATAAAATAAATGCACAAGAAAATAAAATAAAAGAAATATGTAAGAAAACAAATCTCAAGTGCTGCAAGGATGAATCGAAGAGCTCATCTTTATTGTTGTACACAAGGTGTGCTCAGGTACACAATACTCGAATAAAGATCTATCTACACTTCGACCTCCTGTTGTAGGCATTTGGAAACTACTCTAACTTCCAAATAGACTACAAGAGTTTCACTACGTGACTGCTACCAGACTTCTTCTTCTGAATTATCCCCTATTGTTCACCTGGGCACTATATTTATAGGTCCAATAGTAACCCAGGAATAACTTCTTGAATAATAACCACTCTAATAATTAAAGTAACTGCTCTAATAATAACCAGTCTAATAATTAAATTAACCACTCTAATAATAACCAATCTAATAATTAGAGTAACTACTCTAATAATAACCACTCTAATACTAATCACTCTAATAATTAGAGTAACTGCTCTAATAATAACCACTCTAATTATTAGAGTAATAGCTCTCATCATACCCCCACGACTGAATGAAACGCGTCCTCAAGTTCCTTACAAAATATTGGAAAGGTATGGGATTCTTGACTAATTGACAACTGATGGTGGAATGGGATGACAGACTCAACGTGCTTAGTGAGTGGATCAATAAGAATATTACAACATTAGTGTTCATGACCATTGTGGTGAACACTCGTACATAAATGACATCCAAGCCTTTAATTGGCAACTTGTAGAGAAATAGAGAGAAAGAAAATAAAGCGTGTTTCCGCCAATTCTAAGATTGTGCCTTTAGTTGTTTATCCATAGCCACACCACCAAACTTGCTCCTTTCATAAATGCTCTAGTTCTAGTCTATCTTGAGTGCTTCCTCCAAGCCTAGTCCATTGTTTGTATGATTCCCATCTACAACATAGTCACAAATGAGCAAGGATAGATAATCCACAATCAATATGAAGCGCATTGGCTAGGTTGTGGTTATGGCAGAAACTGGTTCGGAGATTTATCATTGGAAACTACCCAAGGTGTAGGGGTTAGGCAATTAGTAAAATGGAAAAAATTGAAAAATTTTGTGCCAGGGCCCCCACGACTAAGAGCAAACCTTTGGTAGCTACAAGATGGAAAAACATCAATAACAAGAAAGATGGGAAAAAATGACAACGTCAATGCCAATAAAATGGATGTCATGGATGGGGATGAAACAAGAGATGATTGATTGCAAGATATGTTTAAGGAAAAAAACTTAACAATTGCACCAAAAAGGAATGCTAGTGGACCCTCCCCGAAATAGGCTCATGTCTTTTATGCCATGAAAAACCCACAAACCAAAGAGTCCGTAGGCTCTAGGAGTGTTTTTTGGAAGCAAGAGTTAAAAAATTACCCACAAGAATTCACCAGAGAAAAATAATGCATCAACCGAGAAACAAACTAATGATAGAACTGTCAATGATGTGGAAAAATGGGGAGAAAGATGGAGAGGAGAGAATGGAATGGAATCCCAAGAACAAGGTTGTGTAAAGTCCCTTGTGTATTTTATGGTTAATGTAATTGAGTAGAACTTCATCCCAGATCCAGACTCAAACCAACCACATTCAGTGACCTCGCATCAATGCACCTGACCAATCCATCCTCTTGAAGCAACAAGAATGCTTCCACAAAGAGTCACCACCATTCCGAGGAGAGCGAGATGGAGAAGTAGGGAGTGAGAAAGGGCCTTAGTTAACCTTCAGGCATGGCTAACATGTCTTTCCAGTTTCATAACCAATGCTTGTAGCACTTTTATTTGGTCTAAGGGGTGTGCTTTGAATTCCCATGTTGTTGTTTTTTATTTTTTTGAATGGGAACCATACCATGCAAAGTCCCATGCATTTTTTTACATTTATTTTGTCCAAGGGGTGTGCTTTGAATTCTCACTTTTCTTCTTCTTCTACTTCTTCTTTTTGTTTTGCTTGAGAACCACACCATGCAAAGACTTATTTTTATTCACTCAGCTTCCTGATTCTTGAATAATGTCAAAATGGCGAAAAACCTAAGAAAAAGCATCCAAGCACCCACGAGAATGGCCAACACAAATGCATTAAATCCCCTTGAAGTCACATCCTTTTCATCCATTGAGTCTTTCCTTGGTTTAAAAAATACCCATCCACCAATTCATTAAAAGTTTACTTAGAAAAAAGGGACTGTACAGTTCCAAGCCAAAGGAGACCATAGAGTTGTATGGATGAGTGGATGGCATGGAATCATTTCCTATTTTACCAAAATAACCATACCTTAATATTAGCATCATAATTCAAAGGTAAAAACCAAACATTAGTAATAAATATGATATAATTCAATCCACCATCATGAGCACTTATTGTATGACGAATAAAAGCAATCATGCAAATAAAGAAATAGTAAAAATATGAATGATGGTGTAAAACAAAAATAAGAAAAGTTGAAAGAATGTGTAAAACAAAAAATGTGTAAAAAAAGTTCTAAAAGAACTAAGGGCCTAAAATGCTTAGCATAGGTGGCCATCTCCTCGACGACTAAGTTGGAAGGAGGAGATTCAAAATAGTGAGTAAGGTTGTCCATCAATAGAGGTAGCATGTGTATTGGTTGTCCTAAGCTCATGGAAAGGTTTGGTTTATTGCACATTGACCAACAATTTCTTGTCTAGGCTCTCAGGTTTGTATATTGTCATGGACCCTAAAGGAAAAGTTGCATAAATAATATAAGGTCTTTCCCATAATGTTTGAAATTTAGTACGTTGTGGCACATGTGTGGGATTCTAGTAGAGAACCTTATCTTCTGGTTGATACTTAACTTTCCTAATCCTTAGGTCATGACATTATTTATTGAATGCCTTGTGCAACTTGTTAGATGATAGGTCAGCTAATCAATTTTCATCTAGCAAGTTCAGGGTTACTAACCATTGTTTCTATGCTAGATCAAGCTCAAGGTTTAGGGCAACCTTTGAAAAGTTCTCAATAAATCTCCTATAGTAGTCAGTATATCCAAGGAATGACTGAATATCTCTAATAGTTTTTGGTTGACGGGTAATTTCTTTTTATAACTTTGATTTTCTTAAGATCTACCTCTATCCCTGTGTGTGAGATTTTATGTCCTAGTACTACACCTTCTTATACCATCAAATGGATTTTCTGCTAATTAAGCCTCAAATTGGTTTCTACACATATTTTTAACACTTTCTCTAATCAGTCTAAGGCTTGATCAAAGTTTTCTCATAAGTGGAGAAATTGTCCATAAAGACCTTCACACCATTTCCTATCTGCTGTTGGAATATGCTTAGAACTAGTCATTCAAATGTTGCATGGGCATTGCACAAGCCAAACGACATTTTTTTATATGCGAACGTTCCCCAAGGATTGGTGAATGTAGTTTTGGCCTGGTCTTTTGGGGCTATTTGTATTTGGTTATATCTACTATATTCATCCAGAAAACTGTAATAGCGATGCCTTGTGATGGTATCTAAGACTTGGTCGACAAATGGAAATGGAAAGTGATCCTTGATTGTTGGCATATTTAGTAGCCTGAAATCTATGCACAACCTCCATTTGCCTCCCGTTTTAGGCACAATAACTAAGGGGCTAACCCATTCACTATCAGCAATGGGGTATATGAACCCAGCCTTGAGAAGCTGTTCAATTTCTTCCTTAACGACTTATTTGAGCTTAGGGTTCAATCGGCTCTACGGTTGTCTTCGAGGCTTCATGGAGGGGTCAGTGTAAATTCTATGTTGGCATATCCTAGGATCTATTCTAGTTAATTTGGAATATGACCAAGCGAAGGCTTCCAACCATTTATTGATTACCTTCAGTAGTTCTTCTTTCTATTGAGGAGCAAGCTTAGCATTGATAATTACCAATTTTTCATTTTTAAGGAATGTGTATTCCATACTAGTGGGCAATGGTTTTAGCTTGAGGGGCTCCTGCTTAAATTTCTTAGGGATTTCCAACTTTCCCCAGTTGATATTTTCAAAGTGAAGACTTGGAAGTTGGCGGTGGACTTGCTATAATGCGTCTATGCTATTGATGTAAGCATAAGTCAAATCCTCAGTTGGTTCCATGCATATGAGTGAACTACTTTCTTGATCAGCTATCAACCATTGGATGTCTTCCTATAGTGTGGCTGCTGCATACAGGAATCTTTATATGTTAATCGCTTGTGCACACTGATTGCATGCAGACAATGCTAAACTTTGCACAAACCATAACCTCTGCATGCAATTACACCCTGTGTCATTGTATGCGATGCATGGAACTTTTTTCTTCTCAATCTTTCTAAATGTATTTTCCTTTGATATTTCTAGGGAGAGACTGTGGATTCCTAGGTGTGCATCAATGGTGCTTAGCAATGCTCTTCCCATTATGATTGGGAAGTCTCCTTTACCGTTGTTCACCTGAATCACTAGGAAGTTAGTTGGGTACAACCACCCATAAATAGTGATAACAATGTCTTCCACCAGTCCCAATGGGACAGTGATGGACTAGTTGGCCAACTCTAGATCAATGTTGCTCTTTTTCAATGGAGACAAGTTCTAGGCCTTGTACATTTTTTGAGAAATCAAGTTGACACCAGAGCTTGAATCCAAAAGAGCCTTACACGGTGCATTTCCAGTGATTTGTAAGTATATCAGAAGACTCCTAGGATCAAAGAATTTCCTAGGAAGGTGGCCAGCTTTAATCCAATTGGTCATAACATGTGTTAGCATGACTGTATGCATTGAGTGTGGTAATTATGTTGAAGGGTGTTCTGAAGTTTTTATTGATACTGAGGCATCTAAGGAATTAGCCATTTGTGATTGCAAGGGCTCGGTATGTCTGTTGGTCCTAAAGAAATGTCTTTTCTTCATGTGGTTGTTGGAACCAACAATAGGTTAAGAGTTAACAGCCCTTGTGGTGTTACATTGCTGTGGCTAGGTAGGGATTTCACCTTGCATAGCTAGAGTAGGTGGTAGAGAAGCTATTGGTGGAAGAGATGTAGCTGGATGAGAAGGATGATATGCTTGCAGAATATTGCCCCTAGAAGAGGGAGTCCCATAATACTCATGGGCTTGTTAATGAGGTTGAGGAGTGAAGTGACCAGTAGAGTCACATGGGGAGATTGGCTGCTGCATGTAATATCCATATCAGTCAGGTTGTTGGTAAGCATACTGTTGCCTTGGTGGTGGAATTTCCCATGATTGTGGGCCCTTCCACTATTGATATTGCTTAATCGATTATGGTAGAATTCCACTTGAATAATATGTTAAAGGTTGTTGGAATTACCTTGGGTTACCTTGAGGGTAAGGTAACCTTTGGGGTGCTTGCCATTTTTTCAAACATGGGTTAAGTGCATAAACCCCAGACTCTTGCAGATGTGAGATTACAGGGAAACATCCCTTAGGATGGTCATATTAACATATTTCACATCCACTATCATTGTTTATTTCTAACTCCACAACCTCTTCAATGGTGGCAACTTTGCCCTTACCCTTGCTATGTGCATGTTCAGCTTCTCTCTTTTTTCCTTTTTTCATGATCACTACCTTGCTCTTTATACTCCTCTACTATTTTAAGAATAGATTGAAATATTTTGTCTAGGGAATTCCACATTTGGTCTATCTTTGCTAAAACTTCTGATGTCATCTTTTCGATAGGCAATGTTTTCCTACTCATAATCTATTTGAGTGGTGATTCTTCTTCATCCTCACAAAATATTACTCCCCTCTCCTGAAGGGAAGGAGCTCAGTTATACTCTTCCACACTTTCTCTCTTCCGTATCTCACCTTCTTCCTTAGCAACTTGCTCCAATAGTCTTTGAATTTGATGGGACCTAAGCTTGTATAATCTCCCTTAGGCATAAGTCCCAAGGGTTCTTCTCGTTTCATGCCTAAGCCCATCTAGGAGATGGTGCAATTGATCCCTTTACGAATAACCATGGCCAGGACAATGATGTGGAATGAAGGTCCTAATACACAACCCCTTGGCCAAAGTGAAGGGAAGGAACATTGTTATGTGGCCAACTGCTTGAGGTAGCTTCACCACCCTCATTTTTGCTTAAGACATGTGGGGCATCATGGGACCACTTATCCTTCAAAGACTTATGATGTCTCTCCTATTGCAAGTCCCTTTGATGTTGTGCCTCTATGGGACGGTATACTCTCGATTCATGGTCTTTCACAATGTATTATGTATATAAGTGACGCATGCCAATTCATGTGAGAGCATGAAAAAGCATGCTTGGGACTAAACCATTGGGAGGTAACACTATGTTATCCTCTAAGTCTCGCTAATGCAATTGTTCATCTTGATGGAGGATAAAGGTAAAGTCTAGTTTATACTCATTGAGATGAATATATACCACTCAAACTTGTTGAGGAACTGGCGGATCAACATCATGTGCATTACACCACTAACTATTTCGTGTTTCAGACCTAGGCAGTGAGGGGCTTTTGCACGAAGAAGGAGACATACTTGTTTGTTCAGTGTGCAATGTATTCTTATTTATTATTTTTTCAATCAACCTTAAGGGTTGTTCCAACAATGTAAATGATTTCCTATGTTCTAGTTAGCACACAAACAACTAAGTCCCTGGCAACGGAGCCAATGATGAGCGGCGAGGTAACCCTATGCTCAACCATTCGAATACAAGATTTTCACGCATGATCCAGTCAAATTATAAGGACTAAGTGCTTATGCACCCTTATGGAACAAGGATGGGTTGGTTTATCATTGTATGTCATAATTGTATGGTTAAGTAAGCTTGAGGCATATGATTTTTATAGCTTTTATGTTTTTATGTCCTGCTGCTAATAAGGAAGGAGAGAGAGATATAACTAAGTGACTAATTTAACTTAACTACTAATTAACTAGGTTTTAACTAATCCTAACACTAGTATCTATTCTCACTTGCTGTACACATCCTGAACCAGTGTAACACTACTAGGATTACCCAACGCTAGTCATTACTGGGTTATCAAGTATTACACACATGCTCAAAGTGATCGTATTTAGTGTATTTTAACAATTTGCTTAATTGATCAAAATGAGTTGTTACGCTAATAACAGAAATGTAAAGTGGATAAAATAAAAGAAATGTGTAAGAAAAAAAATCTCAAGTACTGCAAGGATGAATCGAAGAGCTCGTCTTTATTGTCGTACATAAGGTGTGCTCAGGTACACAATGCTCGAATAAAGATTTGTCCACACTTGAACCTCCTACTGCGGGCAGTTCGAAACTACTCTAACTTCCAAATAGACTACAAGAGTTTCACTACTTCACTGCTACCATACTTCTTCTTCTGAATTATCCCCTATTGTGTGCCTGGGCACTGTATATATAGGCCCAGGAGTAACCCAGGAATAACTGCTCTAATAATAACTACTCTAATAATTAAAGTAACCACTCTAATAATTAGACTAACTGCTCTAATAATAACCACTTTAATACTAACCACTCTAATAATTAGAGTAACCACTCTAATTATTAGAGTAACCGATTTCATCAGACATGATCCACATTTAAATTTTAGGGTACCCACGGATGCTAATAAAAGTGGTTATACAAGGGCATTTAAATTACAAGATCTTTTTGATCGGGCACCGATTTGTGTACGGCTACACAGCCTTCCCTTGGAATACTGGTCGACAGATTTCCTGCAATCCCTTGTATAACCACTTTTATTAACCCTAACCCTAAAGTGGTTATACAAGGGCATTACTAAAAATCAGCGCCCGATCAAAAAGATCTTACCATAAGCTCTTCATTGCTTTTTAATAAATCTTGATATGAAACCCTAAAGCAAGTAATTTTTTGTCTATTTTAGTGCTTGAAGCTTAGCAAACTACCCACTAGCCATATCCAAAGCACTCCACACTTACAACTAAAAATATTTAAACTTAAATAAGAGAATCTCCTAATCATCAACAACTTTAGTCTTTCCTTGTTGTAACAAATTATTTATCTCTTTTATTTAGGTGGGAACATTAATAAGAACTTCTTCTTATTTCTCTTCATGAAAATATAATGCATTGGCCTTAAATAGAAAACCCATTGTATTATAATATAATGCTATTAATTTAAAAAAAATCATTATTCATTATAATGGAATGATTCTTATGAATTTTAGCAATTGCCTACATGACCTTAGTTTTGATAGTGTTCTTGATTAAAAATTCATTATCAATGACTTATTAAAAGTGACTTATTAATGTTGGTTTTAAAAAAAATAATATGATGGCTTGATAATATGTTGCTTCATATTTGAACCAATGATATTGTTAAATTAGCTTCACCATTTGTACTATTAATTGATTATCATAGAGAGCCAAGCACCCTTCCATTTGCATCTTCATGGACTATTTCATTTTTGGAATTTTTATGATGGTATAGTTTGCTTTCTCAAATGATTTAATAAATAGTATCTAGCCTAATGAACATTTTTTATTTTTTATTTTTATCAAAATGGTGATTTCATTTACATTATTATTTTCAAAATCCTTGAGAAAAGTAGGTAGTAAACATCTATAGGAAAAGTGAGGATTGATGGAGAAACATTAATACGACATATTGTTGTAAACCTTCACCACAAATATCCCATCTATGGTGAGATTTATCTTCACCATGACATATAATAAGTTAAGCATTCATAAACTAATTGTATTCTTTTAATTTCTGGTGATGATCTTACAATAGATGATTGCTATAAGGCCCAAGTAGGGCTACTTTAGGAAACCCAGGTAAACTCTCTCCATGATACATCTTACTTATTTCTCTCATAGATCCTTTAAATTAAACAATTTTACAATTAAGTTCTTGGGATATAAAGCCTCTTTCAGTATCAACTTAGATTTTATAATATGGAATAAAAACTATAATAATATTTTCTACAACTGTGTAAAACACCATATTTTCTTAGACTAGAAAATGTACTAGTCATATCATACTTTTCTCTAGTATCTTGACTTAGATTTTATAATATGGAAGAAAAAATATAATAATATTTTCCAAAACTATGTAAAACACCATATCTTCTTATACTAGAAAATGAACTAGTCATATCATACTCTTTATTAGTGTTTTGTCTTCAAACAATGCAAACCACATGAAAGAGTTAAGCCTATATTTCTCTAATACTGGGGTGAACTTGAAATCCTTTACTAGCTTATTTGGCAAGAACATTTCATACTAGTAAAGCTAGATGCTAGCTTGCAAAGATTGATATTTGAAGCACTCATGTTTATTCATGTACAATTCAAAGCTTAGTGATTTATTGGCAACTACCTTATAGTGAGCCATCAGAGCTAAATGCAATGTTATTTTCATTATAGTTTCCTTCTTCACTATGGCAAAGGATGAACCACCCCATAAGGCTTTGGTGTCATGGATAATGCAAGAAAAAAAAACAACATATTATGCAAGAGGTGGAGATAGAGTTTTTTTTTCGATGATGAGGGCTTTATTTCAACTATATACTTTCTTTTCCTAGACAATGGTGAAGCATGCTTCATGGTTCACTTAGCCATTTTGACAAATAATTGCTACATAAACTAGCATTTCATTAATTCAATAAAGTAACTAATTGTTTTAGAAAATAACTAGTTATTAACCATAAAAATACTTGAAAATGACCAGAAAAAGTTAATTACAATGTATAATAAATCAAATTTTAATTTTTATTAACAAAATCATGAAGAAACAGTCTTCAAATTAAAGGTAAATACTACATAATAGTGGAAATAGTGTGGACAAATAATTTATGAAACTTGGATGCATACCTCTAAATATGATGCAAAGAAGTAAAAAAGGTATTAACAAAGGCATCACTAATTCACACATCAAATTGGTTTGGCTACATTTCTCACAATGCAAATCAATCCAAGAATGAACTATGATGAGTGGTGGAGTAGTCCAACACCCAACCATACGAGTTACGAGTGTTCACACGTAGCACGGTCAAATTTCATGAATAAGACAATGTAATTATCCTAGTAATTGGTTATAGTTTACAATCGTTGTCTTTCCGCACGAGTTATTAAAGTCGATGTGTATGCTTTAACTCATGGTGAGGTGTATGATACTGATGTTGTATGGGCCATATTGCTCCTTGTAAACATAAAGTAAATGGAGTGGTTCCCAACTGTAAGTGATAATAAAAAAAACTAATCTAGCCTATGGGTTGGACATCTGTTCCTGATTCTTCGAACACATCTTGGACTAATGCAATCATTACTAGGATTATCAAGTATTACGCAACTAGGTAAACCAAGTGATAATACTACTAGGTTACCAAATGATCACACTTAATGCTTGGAATCAATTGTATGCATTTCACTTAACAATAGTAATAATAACATGTACAGAAAGTAAATCAAGAAAAAAAATTGACAGAATTTCACTAGGTATGAGATAAAACTGCTTATGGATGGTGCAACCTAAGTGTTGTATTCATAGGCCTACACACATTTGCAATATCAAATATGCAACATTCTATCTTGTACATTGATATTGGGGACAATATTATGACTCTAATATTAGATACATGATTTTTTTGTTAAGAAAAATTTGGATTTATCATACCCCCATAACTAACTAAAAACTCAACCTCAAGTTAATACAAAATGAGGATAGAGTTTGTTACAAAATTAGCAGGTAGATTGATATGACACTAACTCTTATATACATAACTCTATAATGCTAGAGTGGAGTTTACAATAATGACATGACTCATGACATAACTCTATAATTCCAGAACAAAATTTGGTGATGTTGGATGTAGCGTTATGTTGTTCCTAGTGATGGTGGCTCTTGCCTTACTTTCTTCTCCATATCATCAAGCTTCTAAAATGTGTACTAGTTTAGGAGTACTTGAAGTTTTCCTTCTTCCATTCTAGGATCATGAACTGTTCATGCTAATGAACCAATGTTTGATGGAGTCATGACATTCCATGAACATGGCAACTATAAAAACATATGATTTTCTTTGACATACCAAGATGCAAACTACATCCACTCCTCTTTGAATGCTTTGGCCTTTCCACAGAGTTCATGGTAGTTTGATAATCTTCTAGGTAGGTTTTCTAGTACATTTTTCTCCTTGGTAGCCAACCTTTACTACTTTCAATTTATAATTTACTACTTGAAGTTTCTTCAAGGAATTTTTACAATCTGCAAACTCTTTCTCATATAGTGCATATGTGGTTGCTCCTTCCTATTGTAGCTAATTTCTTGGCCTACCTATTGTTAACATGGCTAGGTTAGCATGATGAAGGTAAGCTAACCCTATATACTCTTTAAGGTTTTGAATCTAAAAGTCCTTTTTTTCTTCACTTCCACTTGGTGGACAAGGGCATGACTATCTAAGATGGGTTTCTAGTTAAGATTTTATGTTAAAATTTTGCTAATACTAGCCTTTTTCATGTGGATTTCTTTCTTTTTTATCTACTTGTACATGCCCACTTGGTCATGGAAGTATTCCTTGAGCCTTATGTTTCTTCACCTTATTTTGCCATGCACTAATTTCAATGGCTGATTTTTGTTGAATCGTGTGTACCGCCTCCATAAAGGGGATTCTATTTTCTATTGCATAGCAGCTTAGATCTTGTTTAACCCTTACCAACTATTCTATCAATTAGTGGATGCTTTCTTCTTAGATGTTTTTCTACTTCTCCACTATGGTCAACCACATGTTGTGAACAACAAGTTGTTTGTTTTCTTCTTATAATACAGTAAGTGCCTTCACATGTGTGTATGTCTCAGCTTCAGCTATAGAGGCATTCCATACTAATTTTTGCTTCTGAGTTGCTAACTATTTATTTTATTAAATTAGATTGTTGATATGCTCTATTCTAAATTACTAGATCTAGTCAAGCACAATGAATTTCATATGATCTCTTTGCTTAGCTTTTAGGATTGTGAGCTCTTCTTGTAGTTTTAGAACTTCTACTTTAGGATGCTCTACACTGGTTCTACCATAACTAGTTTTCCTTTAGTAGTGATGAGGTTAGAGCATACTCTAGTAACATCACTGGAGATGTCAAATAATATTTTCATAACTTGCCTGATCTACAGTAGTCTATCAAGCACATCCTCATGATAAGCAAGAGTCATTGAGGTTCTAGCTAACATCTAAGCATCCTTGGCTCTAGTTAAATTTTCCAGGGGTATAATAGGCATGCTGAAGGATTACTTGATGTGATCAATGATTATCTGTGCTACTCATGCTACATCATGGTGCTACATTACTACTATTGTGGCTCCTTCTCCAGTCTCTAGCACCAGTTGGAATAATGCAGCATTCCCAAAGATTCGTTGTGACCTTTACATGTTTCTTCTTAATTGTAATAAAATCTATCCACTTGCTAGATTGACTAAAATTATGGGTTTGATGGAACTATCAATAACTCTATATAGATTTGCCTCTTCCCTCATTTTCCAATTGATTATTTTTGTAATCTATTAGAGATGACTGATCGATGATCTATAATCTTATGCTGGTGGTGGTGGAACTTGCTAATCTTGTTGCTACTACTATTGTTGTTGGTTTCTAGGCCCTACGTGTTATTGTTGTTGTTTCGCTTGTTCTTTTTCTTGTTCTTGCACCTCACCATGGTCATTCTTCAGTGGTGTTAGTTTGAGCAACTCAACATATGAAGCATTTTGAACTTTCCTAGGCATGTCATTAGTGTATTGAAATATTTTGGCTCATTTGCATATCTTCTTGATAAGGTAAGGAAATGAAATAATTGGCTTCCCCACATTCTTTTCTTCAAACTACCTTTGAATTTCCATGAAATAGAGTTGTGCAAGGTTGACATTGTACTTAACCATCAGAATCATACTACCTCTAGCTACATAAGTTGATAGTTGATTAAGCCCTTTTGTTGGGGATAGGTGATAAGGAAAATTTTGAAATATATTTGCTCTTCCAAATTTAGTTCATTATGGTCATTATTGTCTTTTCCATAAGCGCATTTTAGCCATAGCTTTCTAGTTTCAAGATTAGATTGGGTAGAAAGATATGCTAACCGTACCCCTTTGTTGGGTATATTCAAAGCTTCTGCAATTACCTTGATTAAGAATGTCATTGAGACCCTACCAATATTGATAGTAGTTACCTGTTCTTTGTCATGCCAAAACTGGTAAGTCTCTCCAAGGTAGCATTCACCATTCTATGATAGTATGGGTCATAGTTGTGATATTTGGAGTTGTGTCCTTACTGCTTTAGGAAAAAATTCCATAAATGCACCAAAGTTCATTTCCATGATGACCATGATTAGGATGGATCTTTTTTGGATGGCATGGAGGTAGCCCTATGATAATGTGAAGCATTCTCCTAGCACTTATGGTTCTTTTGCCTCTCCTCTGGCCAATTATCATGTAGCAAGAGTATCTTGATGGATGCTAAATGATTGGGCTTCCTACTCCTTATGTTCTAGTTCTTGTCCTCTAGTTTGGCCTCTACCTTAGGCTCTTGGTCATTTTCTTGCTCCTTATGAAGGTCCTCCATGTTCTCCTACTCTTGTTGGGGCCATCTACAATCATTAAGGATTAAAAATTACTAAGGTATTCACATTTATTCTTAACAGTTTCATACCTTACTCATACACTTAGTTTTATTAAGTTCTTAGTTTATGATTGTAGAGTTAGAAATGTTTTATACAAAGTAACCCCATAGGTGTTAATATTTTTATTACGCTTCACATTTATCTAATTTTTTCTTATGTATGACTCATGATTATGGTTATGGTTCCCTCAGAACATTAATTGAGTTTTTTGGCATTGATATGTGTGATTATTCTTTAAAAATTTCAGCTATCTCTTTGTACTTATCCTTAAAATAGCTTCCAAGTGTTGTAACTTTTTGAAAAATTAGATTAAATTTCCCTCACTAGCAACCCCCCCTCACCACAACTAAATTTATCACTTTGTGATCAAATAGGTTTGAAAAGCACAAAAATTAGAGTAATAAAGATTGAGTTATGGCTTGGGAAAGCTAGGAGGTTAGAGCTTATATTGGAAAATGAAATCCAAAAAATCTCACTTAGCACAAATGAAAAATGATGAAAAAATTTTCTAAGTCCTTGTGTATATATAGATTTTGTGGGACCTAACATTGGGGATCCAATATTGGTGTGGACCAAATATTGGAGCCCAAGAAAATTCACTTTTTAGAAGGCTTTCATGGAAAAAATTAATTCCTTTGGAGATTTATAAGGTTTTAAGGTTTATCAAAGGGTTTGGATGATGAAAATATGCTTAGTGTTGTCTAGAAATACTTCATTGAAAGTTCATAGAGAAAGAATCTTGGGCTATGAAAGTTCATAAGATGGGTAAGAAGAGTAATGAATCCATACTTTTTGAACAAATAGTGTAAATGATATGGGAAGTGTTTATTGATGTTTGGAAGGTTTAGGATGATGTCAAATTTCTTGGTAGGTATAAGATACAACAATTATACAAGTGGATCCTCCCCAAAGTAGGCTCTAGCCATTAATACCCTTGTATAACCATGCCTAGAAATGTCCTTAGGCACTTAAGGAGTTGAATGGAACACATACCTATTTAGCAAAACACACATGTTAGTATCACCAAATTGGAAAAATAACTCTACATTACACAAAAGCATAAGTTGTGACTATTCAAATAGTGAGATGAGATGGACTTAGAAGGAATTGCAGAAATCGAAATGTGAGATGTCTTACTATAGGTATAATGAATTATTGTGTTTTATTAGTGGTTAAAGTAATCACCAGCCTTTCTATCCAATATTTAAACCAAGTCTAGACCACATTCTAGTAACATTGCATTGTGTCCTCTATTAGAATTACAACTGTGAAACTATCAATGTTGCAAGGAGTATTGTCACTTGATGTATTATCCAAGAGAGGAGTTTAATTCATGGCACTTTATTCTTACTTTTAGATTTCAAAGAAGCTACCTACCTTTAGGCATGGGTAACATGTGTTTCTAGTGGAATGCCCAGAAATTTATTTTGTGCTCTTTTATTTTTATTTGTGTAAACCCTTTTAAGGTAGCACTTATTTTACTCTTACTCTCATTTTTCATTAGATCTACAAGGATATAATACAACCTCAGCAACATAATAGAACTTACAAAAATAATCCAAAAAAAATGCACAAATTCTCTTAATGTCACACCCTTTTCATTACCATTTGGTTTTTCACTTTTCTATCTAAGCATAATGATACCAAGTTTATCCTTAGTTGTTTGATGGAAAAGAATATCATTATGGCCATGGTAAGAACCTCTTATTAATGGAATGGATGGATGGATGGTGTGGGCTCATTGTTCCAATAATTAGTCTCTTATGATTTGATAACATAGAGAAATCTTCACCTTATTGGTCTACATCTTTCCTTTATTTGTAATGTATATTATTAGTAATCAAAATTATTTTCAAAGGGTTTAAAAACAAAGTATAAAAGAAAGGAAAAGGATAGTAAGAATTGAAAAAATGTTAAAATAATGAAAAATGCTAAAAGAATGAAAAATGTTTAAAAAATAGAAAAATGTGAAAGAACCTCAAATTTTTTAAGAAATGAAAAGGTGAAAGAATAGGAAAAATTGTATCAAGGAATGCGAAAAATTATATCAAAGAATTAGGAAAAGTAAAAAGGATTGCAAAACAAAAAATGAAAAAGTACTTAGTAATTTCCAAATTAGGATAAGTCATCTCCCCCATGAAAAAACTCATGGGAAAGTGTTCAAAAGATGCTCCCTAGGTCTCATGGATCATACAGTCTAAGTGATTCAAGTACTATCTTTATTGATTTAACTTTTCGATTATCATCCTAGGTGATTTGGATGGTAGATGATTTTTGATCATTTAAGTCTTTGTTTTCTTTTCCTTTTGGTGTATGATCATGAGTTATTAATTTCATTATTGGGGCCTTAGTTGGAGTCATTTTCCTAGATTGGGAACTAGTTAGTGGTTTAAATGTTTCCATGCATGTTTTAGAAAATTTTTGGTTCTCAGTTAGTGGCCTTAGGGTGTCTTTTAGTTTTGTGGCTCCTGCTCTTTCTTTTGCACATGTTTATTTTTTGCTATTGTGAACTATTGTGGTGACTATGTTAACATTCTAAAGTGTCAATCCACTATTGCAGCCTTTACTTTTAGTGGAAATGCATGGAATTCTTTGCATGTATATGGATCCATGCATGTCTTCTTTAGAGATCTCAATAGATAGATTCCTCATATTAAACTTACCATCAATTTTTCTAAGCGATGCCCTTCCCATGATAATTGGAAATTCCTTGTCATCGTTCTTCACTTTGATTATTAGGAAGTTTGTTGGATAGGACCACCCACTAATGGTGGTTACTACACTTTATATATGTTTCAAAGAACTAGTGACAAATTGATTTGCAAGCTTCAACCTAATATTACATTCTTTCAAGGTGGTAGATTACATGTTTGATATATTTCATAAGAGATTAGATTTATTTCAAAACTAGAGTCTAATAAAGCTTTGCATGGTAGATTTCCAACTACTTGTAGATAAATTAGAGAAAATTCCTAGATCAATTCTCTTCTTTGGGAATGGCCCTACCTTCATCCAGTGGTGATGATATCTATAAGCATGATAGTCTAAATGCTTGTGTTTGAAGATAATGGAAGCTTTTCTTTGCTAAGACAATTTGTTGTAGGAGAAGTTGGTCTTGATGAAGTTCAAAGTCTATCGGCCTTTTCTAGCCTTGTCCTTAAAAAATGATGCTTCTTTATTTGGCCCTTAGTATTGCTAATAGGATCCTTTATTTGTACGTTCACTACCCTTAAAACATTCCTTTAATGTGGTTGTGATGGTAGCTTCCCTTACATTGTAGGTGGTTGCACTGGTGGTAGAGGATTTCTTGGATGTTGGTTTGAAGAATCAACCATTTGCGAATGCATGTGGGGAGTTCGAATCTATTCTTGGTAGTATTGGTTTATAGTATTTAGGTGGACAATATTGTGAAGTCTGAATACCTTTGTTGGCTAGTGAGATTGGATGTCGGACATAGTATCCATAAGGATCAAATTTTCGACATGGATATTTTTGCCTTGGTGGTGGCATTGCCCATGTTTGTGCTTATTACCACTACTATTGATATTTCTCCTATGGTTGAAGGTAGGCTCCACTTGGGTAATAGGTGGGTTGGAAATGTTTCTTGATATTACCTTGAGGATAAGGAAGTCTTTTGTGTCCTTGCTTTTTGACAAAGCTTGGATTGAGTGCATATACCCAAGATTCTTACAAGTGGACCATAATAGGACAACATCCCTTAGGATGTTCATACTAGTACACCTTGCATTCTTCCTCTTCCTTTGAACTGGAGTTAGTGTATCCTTCAACAATAGCAACTATTCCTTTTTTCTTGTAACTATCTCATCCATAATCTCTTCTCTTCTTCTTTTCTTTACCTCTATTTAGTTCTTTTTTAGTCTTTTCCTTCATGATTTTTAAAGCTGTAGTAGATTTCTTGTCCATTGAATCCCAGACTCTCTCTACATTGGTTGTTATATCATTAATTTTTGTTTTTGAATAGATAGAGTCTTTTGTTGAATGGATTTGTCTAAGGTTTCTTCCTCTTGTGCTTCATAGACTTGTGCATCCCTCTTTTGGATTGATGGATCTCTATTGTACTCTTTGGATGATTCCCTTTTTCTAAGTTCACCTTCCTCTTTTTCCACTTAATTGATTAGTCATTGAATGTGATGGATGGTCATCTCTAATAATCTTCCTTAGTTGTAAACCCCAAGGGTCTCTTTAGTTTTGCTTTGTAGCCCATCTATTATGTGTCTAAGCTATTCCTTTGATAAAAATTTGTGGCCTAGGCATCTATGTAATAGTGAGTAATATTTGCTCATTGCCACATCAAGGGTCTTGTGAATCCCTTACTTCCATCCCTAGATTTGTTTTCATAAGTTTGACACTCATGAATAGGTTTGGTATTTGTCATCAAGGATGATGACCATGGTACTCCAATGTCTAATGGATTCAAGCTATAATAACATGTACTAGTTCTTTGCTTCCTTCAAAAGTGTTCTAAAAAATAGCTTTAATTTCTCTCAATCACTTTGTATGTTTTGGAGGGCACAGGCATCATGGAAAGCTTGAAGGTGATGTTGTGAATTAGTGTTGTAGCTAGCATCAAATCTTAACACATTGTTCATGTATAACCATTTTATTTGGTATGTAGATTACTTCCTGGATATTTATCATTCTTCAAGTTGCCATAAGGAGTTCATCAACATGGTTGGGTTTGTATGCTCTGTTGTAGCGGTGACTCCTTCTATGCTCGTGTTTCTCTTGATCCTCTCTTGTATTCCTTCTTATCCTTCATTCATGTTCTTCATATCCAATATTAGAGTATCTTGAATATCTGTAATGATGACCATGAGTCTTCCTTTCTTCCCTATCAGAGTCCCGATACTTATGTCACCTCTTGTTAGACTCCTTCGACGATTGTAATGAGGTAGATGAGGTGGTAGGAAAATAGTGCTTACTAGTTCTCCTTTCTTGACTCTTGTATGCTTCCTTGTTAGATTTGGTAGGAACCCTTGGCCTAGAGTCCTACTTATACCTTGAGTCAATAGCCTCCCCCTTGTGTGTCTCTACTATAGTACAATGAAGTTGGGCTTTGATAGCTTTCTTAAGTTTGATGATAGCTGTTTTAGAGGGCTCCTCATGATGTTAGTGGAGTTGCTCTAAAATGAATGTATCAAAATCAAGTTCTTCTAAGACAACTGAAGTGTTGATTTACTTCCCTTTGTTGTGTGCATGTTTGATCACCATGGCAGCATCTCTCCTCATTTTCTCCTTTGTGGGTTCATAGGATGTTGTCACTTGCTGAGTCACATGATACCCTTCCTTGATATGGTCCAAATGCATTCCTGTTAACGTAGTTTGGTGCATATTAAGTGTTGCATGTTCTAGAGGTAGGACTATGTTTTCTTGCATGTCTCTCAACCTCATTTGATTATCCTAATGGAAGATGAAAGTAGGATGTTGTCATTTGCTGAGTCACATGATACCCTTCCTTGATATGGTCCAAATGCATTCCTGTTAACGTAGTTTGGTGCATATTAAGTATTGCATGTTCTAGAGGTAGATAAGAAGATGACATTCCTCACAACCTTGTTACATAAATGCTAACTAGGCTCACTCATGGTTAAGCCTAATGGCTTAATGGTTATAGCTCCTCATACATTAGTAAACATTTTTATGTGCTAGATGCATATAGCCTAGCTAACTACATAGTAGCTCCTTGAATATGACCAGAATAATTTGCCTTTAGACTATTGAGCAAGGAGTCTACCTAAGAGTGTAAGCCTATACCCTATCTACCTCATAGGTAACTTAGAGAATGAGCCTATCTCCATGCATGCTTTCATTGTGTAAAAATATAGGTCGTGGTCCCATATACTATCCTATGCTAGATATATATGCATATAGGCTATTCATCCTGCTTTTGTTACATCTTTGGTCATTCGTTAAAGACTAACTCATAGGCTGGACTGCCCCCACATCCAGTAGCACAAGCTTCTTTTGGTGATGCCTTGAATATATTTTGTTGTGACATGCTATGTTTTCGCCCCCATCCAGTGAAGTATACATAGTGTGTTTTGCCTACCCCTACCCTCATCATTAAATAAAGGTTTTCCCTTTCATCTACATAGCCTAATACCTCCACTAATTTTAGCTTTTTAGTTATATCTTTTTATTTGCTTTTTAGTTATATTAATATTAGTAACTAAGCCCTATTGTCTATAAGTACATGCTTTCCAACAAATCCTTTCCAATTAAGTAGTTTCTTTCTAATAAACTAATTAATAGCACCATGCAAAACATATATTTGGCATTTCACTAGTTTTGCTTTTCCATGTCTGTTTATGTTCATTTGGAAGTGTTTATGCCCTCCACCATGATTTGATCTTCACCATTTTGGTACACCTTTTGTTTTGATGTATTTTTGGAACTTTGATCATTGAGAACATTTTCTTAAATTTTTTTATAAATAAAACAAAAAGAAAATGATGGGTGATGCAAACTTGTCCATGTTGTGGGTATGATAATTCTATGAATTTGATACTTAAAGTTATCTAGTTAAAATTTCAACATCCGACATTCACAAAACACCTAGAATGCTTTTCCAGGAATCTTGAAAGTTCCAAAAAAACATTGTGACCAACTTAGAATACTTTAGTAACATTAAGCAACTTAAGGATAAATTTGACCTATAATAAGATCAAATCTCCAATTTGAAATTTCTTTAATCTTTAGAAGATGTTGATATGTATATCCTTTATATTTATGTTAAGCATTAAATACCACTTGTTAACGAATATTCAAAGAAAACTCTCTTCTTCCTTGACTTTCATTTAAACAAAATGAATCTTTTAGTTTAAATTGTGTATTAAGTTAAATATGATACACATTTGCTATGAGATATGTGAAGGTGGAAAAAAAAACACTATAGTGAAAAGCAAAGGAATTTTAAAAATCATTAAATGTCATCGTTAAAATTAAACAAATGATGATGCAAAGGTCAGAATTTTTTATCCACAAAACACTCGGTACCTACCTAATAGAATAAAATAATATAATATATCAACAAAACAGATTTAGTAGTCAAATTGCAGACGCAAACTTTGAGTTTTGATTGAATGATCCCAATTACAGTCCGGTTACATAACGATGCATATTTTCTCGACTTAGTAGTTTGTAGTTTCTACGGTCCTGTACAACCTTTTAGTCCCTGTAAAACGCATTGTAAAAACTTAAAAACTTAAATTTTAAACTTCTTTTCTTCATTCTTGCAGGGTATTTTAGTTTTACCCTAGCTACAAGGATAAAGATAAGTCGATGGAAAAGAAGGATTCCAGTTTAGTTTTTTTTTTTTTTCTTTGGCAGAGTGAACTCTGTCTCCTTTGTTCCAGAAACCGTCGCAGAGAACTTCTTGACACAAACGGCACAGCATCTGTACAAAATCCATGAACAAAATCAACAAATCTGAAAGACAAATTCTACCTAAATTTGTTTTAACAAAACACTAGAGATGGAATGGGTGATGCAGGCAATGAAAAGTCACCATGGAATGGTCGAATTTGTTCATCAGGGCAAGAAATGGAAACGGGACAGTGACCTCTATCCAAATGGCTTTTGACTGGGCCTCTTACAGCGGACAATACAAGATGCACCTGCAAACGCATTCAGGTTAAAAGCATTGACCATGAATTTTTGGATTATGGAATTCTGCATGGACAATATTATAACATAAGAAGATGGGAATGCATTTAATACTTGCTGCGGCGTGACGTTATAGATGCAGACTTTTCCCATAGAACATGGTAAACTGCTTCCGTTCATGGCTTCTGTAAAACATGCTACATGTCAAATATCATAAAATCTAATAACAGCGCAAAAAATAAAGCAGAAAGATGAAAGCATGTCATTGAGAAAGGATGAAAATTAAGGCTTAGGTGTTATAGAGCAGCGTCTTAAATGGTTTTTTATTTTTAAAGAAGATATAATTTTCATGATGTTTTTAAAACTGGCTAATAAAGTCAGAGAGTCTTTAACCTTCCTGGCCTACCGCTTGTAATCGCATGTAATCTTTTGTAACGCTTGTAATCGCATGTAATCTTTTGTAACATACCTTGACTCTTTTAATATAATTCCGACCTCTTTCTCGGAAAAAAAAATCATTTTTGGCCTTAAAAGATGTAATAAAGTGCTTATAAAAAACTGCTAATAAATTCAAATGGTGGAATAAAATTTCAATTCAGTTTTAGAAGGTGTACTAAAGTACTTATCAAAAAACTGCTAATAAATTCAGAGGGTCCAATAAAATTTCAGTTCTACTAAATCCAGAGGGTCTAATAAGATACTTAACAAAAAACCGGGAAAAAGGTTGCTACATGGTGAAAACCCATAAAAAAATAGAGAATGAATTAAAGATGATAAAAAGAAATTCCAAATATTCACTATATTTTAAGGAAAGAAGTCATTTTACTTCCACAAGTTTAAGATCCTGATACAGATTAAGTTTGGGTGATTACCTGAAAGCAGTGCAGTTGCTGCTCTGGCTTATCTTACAGGTACTCTGATCAGAAACGGAATATCTTAATTTATGCAAGGCTTTTGGCATCATATGATCCTGATCACGGCCTTGAATTTTCTGTGCAGCACCATAAACCATCGTCGGCGTGTTGGTGAATGCCTGCAGAATCATATACTGTAAAATGCAAATCTATTAGCAATAAGCCAATAACGCAGTTTTTGCAGCAAGGCATGTTGATGAAATGCATTCAGCGGCAGCCACGGCTTGTATAATAAAGCAGAATAACGCAGTTTTTGCAGCAAGGCATGTTGATGAAATGCATTCAGCGGCAGCCACGGCTTGTATAATAAAGCAGTCGGAGGAAGAGACGATTTCAAAATCAAATTGGGTCAGCTCATGGATCCTCATTTTTCTCACCTTGTTTTTTTGGTGATGATTCCCTTACCAATCGGCACCAACGACCAAGAAAAGTAAAACAAATTGAAATTGGATGTCAAAGGAAACGGTACGCACCACGTTTTGTGTTTTGCACCACGTTGTGTTTTGCAGGCATTTGGCAAGTGGCATAGCACATGCAACTTCCTTCTTGTTTATTATTACGTGTAAGAAGTTCAATGTTGGGATCAGCTATTTTTGCTATGACCCCTTTTAGCACGTGTCGTATTATACCATTATTAATGTTTGTGATCGTGAAGGAAGGGATTGACCTTAATTTGTACGTCTTGTGTGTGTTTAGTAGTTAAAACATACACGGCAGATATCAAAATTGCAACGGGAATAAGCTAATAGGATAAGCAACCGACTAAGAAACCGTTGAAACTTTGAAAGATATTTTTTTTTATATAATTCAAAATGTCTATGCAGAGGGGCCATGTGACCTGTACATTGCAGGTCATTGTCACACTGTACAAAGAATCTTCATGCCAGGTTCATGGATGGAAACAATGAATTATATATACAACATGAGACCTGATTATCGATATTTTTGTCCTTTATCATTTTTGGTTTACAGTGTCGTGTATGTTTGACAACACAGATTAGAATATATTTCAAAAAGCCGCCGTGTGTTTTGGGCGTCTGCACGTGGAATTACTAGAAATCCACCTTTTTTGGCCCGTGGGTAAAATCCCACACGGCTTGTATTATTGCAGTAAAATCTGACAAATATAGCAGTCCAATCTCAATTTTTTTTTTTCGTTTTTACTTGGTTGACGTGAAATTGTGCATTGTGGCAGTGGAAGTGGACCAAGCCTGCATACACTCGGCAAAGGATATACTTCTTCTTATTTAGGCAGTGAATGCCATAGGGCTCTTGCATGCCCATAGGAACGCCCATGCATGCATCATTGGCTGAAAACATGCACATCAAAGGTAGCAAAAACGACATGTTGAAGGTAACAAGCACGGACCGGAGGCTATAGCAGATAGAATTTGAATTGGAACTTAAAGAAGTTACAGGTAAGTGTATGTTCTAGAGTTGGAGCTTTCGTTTAGGGGGAAGTTGCGATTGAGCATCTGCAAATTGGTACCTGCATGCATTTGCAAACTATTGCCTCTGGGTGAAAGGTAATACACTTTCCCTTGTGAATGGTCTCAACGTTGCTTATTGAGTCGAAATCTTTCTGTTGGAAAAAACTAATAGTTTAAGAATTTTCCCTAAAGATAACATAAGACTTCTAAACGTGTTGTGAAGTTCTATGTCAGTTAATTTTTAGATGTTTCCAATTTTGTAACCTGGATGTGGCTATTTAAGTCTGCTGTGGGATCCGTCATAAACAGTCAGAGTTAAGAGTTCTCCCATTGCATGAGAGAGAGGCTTCTTCTTGTTCTCTCCTTGTGATGAAGAGAGAAGCTTGTTATTTCCATTGTTGATAATAAGATTTTTCTGCAATTACCTGTCGTTCAAACTACTCTTTATTTTCATCTTATTTCATATTTTGCTGCCAGATCTGCTAACAGTGGTATCGGAGCTCTTAGGTTCATAATCCATGGAAGTGTTGCAGATCATGTATACAAATTTTACAAAATGGCTGGCAAATACGAAATAGAGAAGTTCAATGGAAGCAACTTCACATTGTGGAAAATAAAGATACAGGCAATTTTGCGTAAATATAATTGCCTGGCAGTGATTGGAGAAAGGCCGCGAGAGGTCACAGATGACAACAAGTGGAATGAAATGGATGGAAATGCTATTGCTAATTTACACTTAGCATTGGTAGATGGAGTTCTTTCAAGTATTCCAGAAAAGAGGATGGCAAGGAAATATGGGACACTCTGACGAAGCTGTACAAATCACTCCACAACAAAATCTTCTTGAAGAGAAAAGTTTACACTCTTCGTATGGCAGAAACCTCATTGGTAACTGACCATATCAACACCCTAAATACTTTATTTGCTCAACTTACATCGTTGGGCTATAAAGTAGATGCAGGTGAACTTGCAGAAATTCTACTTCAAAGTCTACCTGATCCATATGATCAACTCATCATCAACTTGACCAACAATGTCCTTATGGATGATCTTGTCTTTGACGAGGTTGCAGTTGCAGTTCTTGAAGAAGAAAGTCGATGCAGGAATAAGGAAGATAGGTTGGCAAACAAGGTGAAGGCCTTAACAATGATGAGAGGGAGATCCATGGAACGTAATTCCAAGTGGAACGAAATTCATGGTAGATCCAAGTCAAGAAGTAGAAAGAGAATCATCACTTGCTACAACTATGGCAAGAAAGGACACCTAAAGAATGAGTGTTGAAACAAGAAGAGTAATGAAAAGAATCCTCAAGGGAATGTGGCAAGTACCTCATATGACGGTGATGTTCTATACAGTAAGGCAACTATTGCTGAAGGCAGACAGAAGCTCATTGATGCTTGGATCTTGGATTCAGGAGCAACATGGCACATGACCTCTTGGAGAGAATGGTTTTATCACTACAAACCAATCTTAGAAGGATCTGTGTACATGGGAAATTATCATGCTTTGAAAATCGCTAGTATTGGTACTGTCAAGATAAAGATGTATGATGGCACTATTCGCACCATACAAGAGGTACGACATGTGGAGGGCCTGAAGAAAAATCTACTATCTTTAGGACAACTAGATGACGTTGGGTGCAAAACTCATATAGAGAATGACATCCTGAAGATTACCAAAGGTGCACTTGTGGTAATGAAGGCAGAAACGGTTGCTGCAATTCTGTACATGCTTATAGGGAACACACATCAAGTGGGAGAGTCTTCTATTACATCAACTAGTTTAGAAGAAGAATCGACGATGTTGTGGCATCGAAAGCTTGGTCATATGTCAGAACAAGGTTTTGTAGATTCTCTCTAAATAAAGACTACTTCTTGGGCTCAATTCGGTATGTTTACCATTTTGTGAGCATTGTGTTACTAGTAAGCAACACAGATTAAAGTTTAGCACATCAACTGCTAAGAGTAGAGGCATCTTGGACTTGCTGCACTCTGATGTTTGGCAAGCACCAGTGACTTCCCTAGGAGGAGCAAGATACTTTGTATCTTTCATTGATGATTTCTCCAGGATATGTTGGGTGTATCCAATCAAAAGGAAGGCAGATGTCTTTTCAATCTTCAAAGTTTTTAAAGTGCAAGTAGAACTTGAGTCCGAACAAAGGATCAAGTGTCTAAGGACAGATAATGGAGGAGAATATAAAACTGATGAATTTAATGCATTTTGTCAGCAAGAAGGCATTAAGAGGCAGTTCACAATAGCACACACTCCTCAACAAAATGGAGTGGCAGAACTGATGAATAGAACCTTGTTGGAAAAAAAAGATCAATGTTGAAGGCTGCAGATCTAACCAAGTCATTTTGGACAGAAGTAGTTAATACAACATGCTATTTAATCAATCGGTCTCCATCAACTACGATTGATCTAAAAACACCAATAGAAATGTGGACTGGTAAGGCAGCTGTTTATTCTCATCTCCATACATTTGGAAGTTCTGTGTATGTGATGTACAGTGACCAAGAAAGATTAAAGTTGGACCCAAAGTCCAGGAAATGTATCTTCTTAGGGTATGCTGATGGAGTTAAGGGGTATCGACTGTGGGATCCCACTACCCGCAAGGTTGTCATCAGCAGAGATGTGATATTTGTAGAAGATAAAATGCAATAGAAGGGAGATGCTGGCACTTCAAAGGAGAATTCAGAGACTACTAAAATTCAGGTAGAAGATAAGACAAAAGCTGAAGATCCAGTTCCTTTTGAAGCAACATCAATGTGTGAAGAGATAGGACCAGTCAAGTTTGAAGGTTATGAAGTTCGTCAGTCATCTTGGGTAAAAAGATCACCAACTTGGCACTCAGATTATGTTACTGAAAGTAATGTTGCATACTACCTTTTAACAGAGGATGGAGAGCCTTCAACTTTACATGAAGCTCTCAAAAGTCCAGATGTGTCTTTGTGGATGGTAGCAATGCAAGAGGAGATTGAAGCTTTACACAAAAACAAGACATGGGATCTTGTTACACTACCACAAGGAAGAAAGGCTATTGGAAACAAATGGGTCTACAAGATCAAACATGATAGTAATGACCAAGTGGAACGATATCGTGCAAGATTGGTGGTAAAGGGATATGCTCAAAAAGAAGGAATTGACTTCAACGAGATATTTTCTCCTGTGGTTAGACTTACAACAGTCAAAGTAGTCCTAGCAATGTGTGCTACATTTGATCTACATCTAGAACAACTAGATGTGAAAACTACTTTTCTGCATGGAGATCTTGAAGAAGAGATTTATATGCTCCAACCAGAAGGTTTTGCAGAAGACGACAAAGAGAACTTGGTTTGCAGGTTGAACAAATCTCTGTACGGTCTCAAACAGGCGCCAAGGTGATGGTACAAGATATTTGACTTGTATATCATGAGCCTTGGGTACAATAGACTCAATGCATACCCTTGTACATATTTTAAGAGGTTTGATGAAGATTTCATCATTTTGCTATTGTATGTCGATGACATGTTGGTTTTAGGTCCCAACAAAGAGCAAATCCAAGAATTGAAGGCACAATTGGCTAGGGAATTTGATATCAAAGACTTGGGACCAGCAAACAAGATTCTAGGGATGCAAATTCACTGAGATAAAAATAACAAGAAGATTTTGCTTTCTCAGAAAAATTGCTTGGGTAAGATCTTGCGATGCTTCAACATGCAAGATTGTAAGCCAATTTCTACCCCACTTCCTGTTAATTTCAAATTATCCTCCGAGATGTGTCCTAGCACTGAAGTAGAGAGGAATGAGATGTCTCAAGTACCATATGCATCAACAGTGGGAAGCCTAATGTTTGCTATGATTTGTACAAGACCAGACATTGCACAAGCAGTGGGAGCAGTCAGTTGGTACATGGAAAATTATGGACCAGAGCATTCGAGTACTGTTAAGAGAATCCTGAGATACATTAAGGGTACCTCAGATGTTGCATTATGTTATGGAGGATCTAAATTTACTATTAAAGGTTATGTGGATTCAGATTTTGCAGGTGATCCAGATAAAAGAAAATCTACTACAGGTTATGTGTTTACACATGCAGGAGGAGCTATAAGCTGGGTATCAAGATTGCAAATAGTAGTAGCATTATCTACAATAGAAGCAGAATACATGGCAACTACACAAGCTTGCAAGGAAGCAATTTGGATTCAAAGGTTGTTAGAGGAGCTTGGACACAAACAAGAGAAGATTCCTTTGTTTTGTAATAATCAAAGCACCTTACATATTGCAAAGAATCCAGCCTTTCATTCAAGGACTAAACACATAGGTGTACAATTTCACTTTGTTCGTAACGTAGTAGAAGATGGAAGTGTGGCTATGCAAAAGATACACACCAAGGATAATCTTGCAGATGTTCTGACCAAGCCGATTAACATGGACAAGTTTTCCTGGAGTAGATCCTCATATGGCCTAGAAATAACATAGAATGGCAAGATAGAAAGAATGGTGTGGAGATATGATTGATCCTCAATCAAAATCTCCAAGTGGGAGATTGTTGGAAAAAACTAAGTGTGAAGCGGTAGATCACAGCAATGAATTAGCAGTTGCTTATTCATGAACTGCACTTCTGTTTCTATCATCCAATAGTTTTAGAATTTTCCTTAAAGATAACATAAGACTTCTAAATGTGTTGTGAAGTTCTATCTCAGTTAATTTTTAGATGTTTCCAATTTTGTAA
>MNCI01036030.1:657333-714173 GCA_015680685.1 Gnetum montanum
CTACCTATGATTTTTCTTCAACGTGTGCTAATAATATCAATATCAATATAAGTTTATAGTGGTTTAATGGAACATCAATATCTTTATATGCATGACATGTAAATGTTTTTGTGTGGTACAACATAACAACTTCTTCAACATGTGCTAATTATTTTAATTTTAATGCAACATAGGTATGACTATCTAATTGTCTATGAAAAATTCCCTTCATAATGATTCGGTCGTCAAAGTTCTATACAATCATGAGTGTAGTAAAAGCTAAAGTGAATAGCCAAAGGGATCTTCCATGTGAGTAGTTGTATTTTTTGAATTGTAGTTATACCAAAAATATAGTAATACACTTGTTGATCAATTATTTTTCTATTATGTTATTCTAATTGTTATTTAATTTCTAAATTTGTAGCTATTTCTTTGGTTTGTAAATTTAATGTTCAAAGTATTTTGGAGTTGCTAGAAATGTTAGTCCTTTCTGAGAAATCAAAGAGAATTGAATCTATAATTGGATGACAATGGAAGGCTACTATGATAAAAATATTATTTATAATTTTTATGAATGATTGATTGATGGTGCCTTAGATTGGGTAAATACTTTCCAAGCCATTATACATGGCCATAATTTCACCTTCAATGTAAATGATATTGTAAATATAATACAAGTTTCATGCAATAGTGAGCTAGCTATTAAGGAATGTCAATGGAAGAAAAGTGAAAATCATTTAATTCAGTAAGCTTAATCAATTGATAAGAAATATAGCAACCCGACTTGCTATATAGAGTTATTGTTGGTTTCAAAATTTATGCAGTGGGCTTTATTTTCAGTAAAAGTAATCAAAGTCAAGATGTTTAATAATGCAATTTTACTCATGTGGGCATTGGATAATAGTGAAGGTTTTTTTTTTCTTATATCCCAGAGAACATACTATATGAAATGAGGAGGCATGGAAGGGCATGTCAGCTTAATGATGTTAAAATGTCTCTTGGCTTTCCAATTATTGTAGAAACATAGCATACAAGTTACCCCTACACAACTTCAAAATATAGTGAAGTTGGAGCCTAAAAGCATTTTGGGGAATGCATTATTGTCCAAGAGGCCTAAAAGTTCATTTGATGTCAAAGAAGATGATAAACCTTCTTTGCAAGATGTATGCTATCATGAGAAGTGTTCTTTGAAAGCAACGGAAGCTAAGCAACATAATGTGGTTGATGATTTATGTAAAAACACCAAAAGCAATGTAAAACTTTGGAATATTGTGGAGGAGCTAAAAGGTGACAAGTCTCACTTGCTTCAAGAGAACAATGCACCAAAGACAAAAATCGAGATGCATGTGGCAAATGAAAATAGTTACATGAATAAGCTTATTGTTCAAAATTAGAAAATGGATGATGAAATTTTTGTGCTAAATGCTAAAATATGCATTTTAAGTAATGCATTGGTGGCTAAAAATATTCACCCTAATAGAAGTAATATCACAAAAGATCCTAATAACGATATGAAGTTGTACATTTTATCTATTTGTTTAAATTTTTATTATTTTTTGAAACTTCTCCTACAATGTTCTTATTGTCAATGTGTGTAATAGATCTAAATGATATGGTTACACTCAAAGTAGCCAAGAGATTATTTGTTTTTGATGAGTACAACAAAGAACAAATAATCCATGAGATGAAGAATTTCCATAAAGCAACAAGTAATTGAACTTTATATTGGTGTTCAATATGTTATGTTATGTATGAAATTATCATGGTGAAATGCAATTTGACTTTATTATCTAGTATTTCCATTTTATAGTTAATGATAATGTTGTTTTCAAAATCCCAATGGATGATTGTACAAGAATTGATAGAGTGATTTAGCTACTTGTCTTTACTATGCTTAAGAAGAAAGAGCTTCTAAGGATATCATTTGCCCCATATGTTGTCACATGATACTCTTTTAGGACTTTATATAAACATGGGTGGAGAGAATTGCTGAGTGATGGAATAATAGATGTCTACATCATGCACTTAAAAGATCAAACGTGTTTATATGGCTATCTTGATTTTTAGAATACGAAATGTTTCATCTTGAACAGTATGTTTCAATGTTTCGTGAAGTTCTTCAAGAGCAAGATACATATGTATCAAAAGGACTAGAGACAAAGATCAAAGAAAGGCAACAAAAGATAAATCGTAAATGTTGAAAGTAGTACATTGGTTGAGGAAGGTGTTGATAAATTTGTTGTAGAAATATATTTTGTTACAGAGCTTAAAGATAAAATGTGTTGGGATGAGTTTTTGCAATCTAGACATACATTCTTTTTCCTTCCTTTAAACACTAGTGGACATTGGGTTCTTGTTGTAGTTGACATACTAGCATATAAAATATTGGTGTATGATTCAATGCCTTCATCACACCATCTTGTAGTAGTAAGAAGATTGATGTTGAATTTTATAGACTATTTGTTCAAGTGTCAATTTGTCTACTCTGAAGTTGTCATTGAACTCAAGGATAAGAGGAAAAACATAGCTACAAAATGAAATGTAATTTCAACTAATGGTCTTCCTTACTAAGAAAATGGATATGACTGTGAAATGTATAAAATCATCTATATGAATCACTTAGTATTCTATGAAGAGTTGAATTTCATTGTCAAATTTATTTTAGCATATCGAAATCCATTATATGCAAAATCCTTAGTTCTTCCAAAGATTATCAAATTTGGAGAAACATGTGTCTGTGACATATGCTCAATAAGAACTCTAATGAACATGGTCCACTTGTATCACATGATGTAACTAAATTTGATTATAGTCATTTTCCATGATGCATTCCATTTTTCTAATGTCATTGGGTTGTAATGCATCTCATCTATTGTAAATGAATCTTTGATACCTTCTCATTGAAATGCCTATCTTTTTAAAATTTTGTTAAAAGCTTTTACAATATATTATGCATACTGTTTTCTATCTCAGTGTCCTATTTGATGTTCTATAAATCTAATAATTAATTGTTACAACATTACAAGACAGGGCCCATAGGTTATACTTAAGGCTCATATGTTAAGAGAAGGGTCATAGTCACACAAGACTTTCTTGAATTTTTGTTTGCCTTTCAAATTACAAATTTTAAAATTTTATAAAGTACTCCTCTATTAACCTATGTGTCATAAGGCATTCACGTTTCTTAGATTATGGTATTATGTGAAACATAGTGTTGTGCACATCAAGAATGTGTGACAATGCAAACCACATGTAGCTGTAGTCCACAATATATTGTGATAGGCATGTGTAGCGACCAAAGACATTGGTGGCTGGAAACACCAAGAGGCCATTGGGCGAACAGTTTTAACCTCGGATCTGTGCAAGGGCCATACTAGATAAAACAGAAATGGGGTGCCCTGAATGGTCTGGTCGATCAGACAAGGACTTAAACAATGTAACTTAACCTTTTGTAAATGTTGTTTTAAGTGCAAAATACGTGAGATCTAACTGATGATCAATAAATGAAATGATAAAGAAAATGATGTTGAACAATGATGACAATGAAGAAATAATAGAGTAACTCGGATAAGAAAATACATCACCGCAAAGTTGTGGGTTCAATTCTCTTCTTTGCTTGAAAATGTATAATAAGTTATACAATGTTGGAGGTGCACCGAGAGTCCAGGGATGACCGAAACGCTCAAAATGCCTCAACTACGTTTTTTGAGTACAAGCTTAAAAGATAACAGTGAAAAATGCCAACCAACAAAAAGCTAATGCCAAATGCTAATGAAAAAGATGCCAAACACTGAGTACTTACTGAACCAACAAATTTCCAATTTGCCAACTTGGCAGCAGGATTCTCAATTTGAAAACCAAATTTTCCAACTTGCCAAAAAATGCCAATAATGCTCAAATTTGCCAACCCTTTGAGCATTTCTTGTCGGGGTATTTATAGGGCCAGGAGCAGGCAAGAGATGTGGTTTAGATGCCATGTGTCCTGGACCCACGAGATGTTGATGTGACCGTATTGCATGGATATGTAAAGCCGATTGTGATCCTGCTACACTGCAATCATGTTGATGAAACTGGGAGTGCTAGCATCAAGTGTGCAAACAATGCAAGAAAGAGATGAAGCACACTGGTGTAGCATAGTTGTTTGCTACATTGTGCTACGCTATGTAGTGTAGCATGTTGGCGTAGCATGGCTGCTTGCTACGTTATGCTATGCTATGTAGCGTAGCATAGCATAGCCACCAGTTTGAAAAGGAAATTTACGTTGAAGTCAACTACATCTATTGGAAGCTTCGTCGCACATTGGGTTAACTTTTGAAGCACTTCATTTAGTTTGCATCTCTGCTATCCTATGCTACGCTACATAGTGTAGCATAGCGTAGTAGCTGGCTTTATCTATGATGCATGCTAAAGTTGCAAACACCTGTTTGAAGCTTTGACCATGCTAACAGTTGCAACTTTTGCCTTTTGCAAAGAGGAGCCTCTGAACTTGTTGAACTTGCATTTCAAACATTTCTTGTTGCTCTTGTATTGTTGCTACACTATGCTACGCTATGTAGCGTAGCATAGCATAGCAGCTGGCATATCCTAATTTTTGCTCGATCCACCACTTTCTAGTAAGAGACCTTGCTAAAGAACTTGAAGTTGAAGAGGGCAACTAGTTTTGGAGGCCAGAGTGCTTGCTAAGTGAAATTTCTTCATTGGAATGACTTGGTAAGCTGCACCTTTCCAATTTGTCTTTCCTACACTATGCTACGCTACGTAGCATAGCATAGCATAGCACCCTATTCTGCAATAATTTGCACTTGATTTCCTAAGCAATTGTCTTCCGAGGTCTACTACGCTACATAGCATAGCAAACTTCTTCATTAGAAAACATGTTAAACTGTTCTATGCATCCCAAGCACTATCGACAACTCTAAGCATGGTTTCTGAATAGAATGTCGATCGAGTGAAACATCCAAGTGGGCACGACAGAGAGTACATTGGAATTGTCAGCTCTAGAGGTAGAAAACTTGCCGAACTGAACAGTCTAAACTTAGTGCATTCATTTCTTGCCAAACTGTCATGAGGCTACACTTGTGGAAATGTTCGCCTCCTTTCCAAGACCTTGGTGAAGCAAAAGTGCCTTGAAATTTTAGGGTGTTTCATTTGCCCCTCTTTGTGGACGTTTGGAAGATGGGCCCGAGAGACGCCAATAAAGAATATGAAACACCACAATAGACAAGATGCTAACATTCTCTCTGTAGTAGTTAACCAGATGTCACTTAGCTATTCTTAAGAGTGCTAGGATAGTTATGTAGGAAAAGGGAGAAGGGTAGAGCTGTGAGGATGGTTTCAGGAAGGGAAATAAGTAGTAATGTAGTCCCTCATCGGAGTGCTTGTGAGGGAGTCGATATGCATGAGGATCTTTCTTTTGCAGGTGTCTAACCTCTCATCAGAATGCTTCAAGATGGTCAGTGGGAAACAGCTGACGTGCCATTTGTTTTTTATTTTCTTGTGAGCTTTTGCTCTTTTGTGCTTTTATTTTGCTGCTTTGCCATTTTCATTTGCAAACAACCTTGTTGTTGTAGGACAGGTGTTTCTTTCCCAGGATGAGCTGTGTTACATCCATGTGGGGCTTTAACCTATCTACATATGCTTCCCATGTGGCAAACTGCATTACGCATGTCATGGAATTTGTTATTGAGCAAATAGAAGGGCTTTTCAGGCATCGGGGAAAAATTCGTAAAAGAGGTGAGAAGGAGAATTGTAGGTGTAAGGAACAAGGTAAAAGAGGTTAAGGGGGAGGACATTATGTGCACTTCAAAGTAGCCAAGCTAGTTAGGATGGCCACCTTGGAACGATGTAGCATCTTGATGCCTTGGCGAAATGCACCCTTGGCCAATGCCACTCCGGCACGTATCCTGTGAACACAACAGAGAGAAAACTAGAAGAGACAACCATCAAGTGAAAAAAATTCAAAGGTCTTGCTTGCTTTGGACACTTCTAGAACACTAGACATTGTTGATGAGGCATGCGATGTCCAAACCAGAAAGGCCAACAACAGGTCTGGTAGCATCAAAGTGGAGAGGCAGGCACTAAGGCAGCTAGGAATTGTGGGGATGCGAGTGCTTAGGAGTCTCCACCCAAGGCAAACATCATGTGGTTCAATTTTGAGATGGGCTACCCAATAGCTGAACATCTTTTGGTCTCAGGCAATGGCAGGGGCTGGAGGATAGCAACATTGTGGCTAGGCCATGATAGTGATGGAACTCCAGCAGCAAGTGCTGACTACGGAAGCTACTGCTAGGGCAAAGGGCCGTGGTAGCAGTAGCTCCAAAAGATCATCAAGATGTCATATGACATCTCTGAAGGATCAACAAGATTCCAGGGGCAATGGTATTGCATATATTCCAGAGAGTGTTTTCCTTGTGTTGTGAATTACGTTCTGGAACTGCAACGTCCCACCCTGTGTTGGTGGTGTTCATGCTTGCTTGTTTGTAGGGTCGTCATGCATGCTGTTGATGTGTTGAAAACCCAGTTTAAGGTCTTGGTAGAGAATTTGATGTGCTGGTTTAAGATCTTAGCAGACCATGGTACGCTAGTTTAAGATCCTAGCAAACCGTAGTGCTAGTTTATCATCGTAGCGGATGGTGGTTGTGCTAGTTTAAGGTCCTAGCAGACCACTGTGTTGGTTTAAGGTCTCAATAGACCGTGGTGCTAGTTTATCATCGTAGCAAATGGTGGATACACTAGTTCAAGGTTCTAGCAGACCATTGTGCTGGTTTAAGGTCCCTATAGATCGTAGTGCTAGTTTATCATTGTAGCGAATGGTGGGTAGGCCAGTTTAAAGTTGTAGCAAACCATTTGTGCTAGTGTAATGTCTTAGAGCATGTGCTTTGCCAGTTTTGCATCATGGCAGATAGTTTGTACCAGTTTATAGTTGTAGTAGACTACCTTTGCCAGTTTTATGTCGCAGCGAACAAGCTTTGCTAGTTTTACGTCGTAGCAGACAAGCTTTGCTAGTTTTACGTCATATGGATGACCATAGTGTTGTATGGATGAGTGGATGGCATGGACTCATTGCCTGTTTTACCAAAAGAACCATACCTTAATATTAGCATCATAATTCAAAGGTAAAAACCAAACATTAGCAATCAATATGATATAATTCAATCCACCATCATGAGCACTTATTAGATGATGAATAAAAGTAAATCAAGCAAACAAAGAAACAGTAAAAACATGAATGATGGAGTAAAAAAATAAGAAAAGTTGAAAGAATGTGTAAAAAAAATATGTAAACCAAAAATTCAAAAGGAACTGAGGGCATAGAATGGTTAGCATAGGTGGCCATCTCCCCCACGACTAAGTTGGAAGGAGGAGATTCGAAATAGTGAGTAGGGTTGTCCATCAAGAGAGGTAGCATGTGTACTGGCTGTCCTAAGCTCCTGGAAAGGTTTGGTTTGTTGCACGTTGACCAAAATTTTGTTATCCAGGCTCTCAGGTTTGTATATTGTCATGGCCCCTAAAGGAAAAGTTGCATAAATAATATAAGGTCCTTTCCATAGTGTTTAAAATTTAGTACATTATGGCACATGTGTGGGATTCCAATAGAGAACCTTATCTCCTGGTTAATATTTAACTTTCCTAATCCTTAGGTTATGACATTATTTATTGAAGGCCTTGTGTAATTTGTTATATAATAGAACAACTAATCAATTGTTACTAACCATTGTTTCTATGGTAGATTAAGGTCAAGGTTGAGGTCACATGCTGTGGATAATGTACAGAGCTCAGTTTGAATGGGAAGCGTTGGTAATTTACCATACACTAACTCATAAGGATAGTAGCTTGTAGGGAGTTTCCATGTGGAGTGGTATGCCCAAACTTGCTAATGCTTCTTGTCAATATCTTTGTAATCTCCCTGTTCGTGACTTCTGCTTGACTATTCACATGGGGGTGGTATGGTGTAGTTAATTTATGATCAACCCCTAAGCGTTGCATTAATTTCCAAAAATTTGCACCTGTGAAGTGTGTACCATTGTCTGAAATAAGTGCACGCAGCACACCAAACTTATTTATGATTTGTCATTGAACAAATCATGCAGCTGTAGATGATGTAAAATCTTTAACAGTAGCTACTTCAGCCCATTTTTTTAGGTTATCAACGACAACAATAATATAAACTTTTCCACTGGTCATTGGTGTAATCAGCCTCATAAAATCAATTCCCCAAATGTCAAAGGGTTCTAATGGTTCAATCCATTATTGCAAACACTCTATTCTAGTAGTCATTTCCCCATAATGTTGATAGCGCTCACAAGATTGGATAAAACAATGGACATCTCAAAATAATGTAGGCCAATAATATCCTGTAAGAAGGATCTTGATGGCCATTCATCTCCCAGCGTAATGACCCCCACAAGGACCATCATGAGTGTCTTGGAGAACTCGCAGTTGATCTAAATTTGGAACACACCATTAAACCAAGCCATAGAGACACACTTTGTAAAGTTTCCCATTAATCTCCATAAAGTACTTGGCTTGGTGAAGAAATTGTTGTTTCTTCTTAAGGTTTAACTCTTGTGGTGTTTGTTGGGTGAGGAGGTAGGTAAGAATGCTACTATACTAGTTTGTCTCCATAGGTGATTGATTATTCACTACACCAGCAAAGAGGAATTCATCAAGGAAATGATCAAAAATTGGATACTCATCCTCTTTGTTATCCCATCCCAACCGAAATAAATGATTAGCAACTACATTCTCAGTGCCCTTGCGATTGATCATCTTTAAATCCAACTTGGAGGTTTCCATGGAGGGGTCTCTTATGTCCATTTATGCATCAACTGTGCTTAACCATGCCCTTCCCATAATGATGGGAAAGTCACCTTTGCAATTTTCTATCTTGATCACTAGAAAATTAGCAAGATAGGACCAACCATAAGCTATGATCACAATTTCCTCCATTAGTCCCAAAGGAATAGTGACTGATCTATCAATTCTAAACAAATGTTTCTCTACTTAAGAGGTGGTTGGTGCCAAGCCTTGCACATGTCATGGGAGATGAGATTGACACCAAACTAGAATCAAGAATGAAATCACTTGGCTCATGTCTAGAAATCTATAAGTAAATAAGTGGACTTCCTAGGTTAGATGTTGATGAAGTGTATATTAAGTCAATGCATCAACTGGGTCACTTATACGGGGCCACGTATACACGACCACGTCGATGCAGGCCCGTTGACGTAGCCTTCCTACGTCAACATGGTCCCATTTACATTGCCACCTATCTCGGCCTATAAATAAGAGGGCCTTCTGTCTCATTTAGGCATCTTTCAGTTAGTTGTAGCAAAGCTCTTGCAGTTTTTTTCTGTAGGAGATAGAATATTTTCCAAGTGCCCGTAGCAAGTGCAAGAAAAGTGATAGACTCTTTATTCGAGCATTGATGTATCTGAGCCCATTGGCATGACAGAAATAAAGACAAACTATTCAAGCATTCCTTCCAGCATTTGGACTTAGCTATTTTATGCATTCAGTAGTTTAATAGGTTTATGCTTTGTTAATTACTTGCTGATTACTTATGTTTATGTTATTATTATTTCAATCGCTATTGTTCATTCGTAGTTCGTAAAGGCCATAAGTACGACCATCTCCAATGTAAATCAAACACTTGGTAAACCTAGTGACGCTTAACGTCTGGTAACCCAGAAGTGTTAGGAGATGCGCAGAACGTGCTCAGAAGATGGGACCGATTACTTATGCTAGGAATAGTTAGAATATAAGTTAGGATAATTAGAGATTAGATAATATTTTATTCCCTACTTTTTATACCTTAATTTAGCCACCAAAATATATGCACAAAGATATAAAAATCATTAGCCTTAATCTCACTTAACCATCGAAATTAGAACATCACAAGTGAGATTAGGAAGACAACAACTGTTCTAACCCAAGGGTTTCACTGGTTAGAGTCTGGTGTATGTTAAGTGCTTACAGTCTATGGAATTTGACCAGGTTGCGTGTGAACACCATGATTCGTATGGTTGGACATAGGGGTACCTAGCCACTCATCATTAGCGCCGTTGTCGGGGACTATTAAGTCTTACATGCATCATCTAACCTTAGTGAAATTACCATTCAAGTAGTTGGAACAGACCCAAGATAGAAATATTTACGCACGCTAGGCGGATTAAAGTTAGTAGTAAGGTACATCGATTATATGGACCATCTAACGTCCAATATGTCTTCTCATAGGAGGGAGATATCCACCCCACCGGTGCCATAGGAGTGTTGGGTGGTGTACAAGAATCCTGATGAGTACATCCCTGATTTCATGTTCATCCTACATTAGGATGAGCATCTACGATGGCAAGACATGGAGGACAATATTGTACACCCTCCTGACTGATCAGCTCCTGTGATGCTATTTCACAATCTTGGCAAATTGGGCATCCAGGACCTTGGAGCAGAGTATGTCATGGAGGACCATGACTACCGGGACTATTGTCCCACTGAGGCTCAAAGAGCAAAAGATCAGCAACAGGTGGACACATATGAATAGTTAAAGGGGAAACAATTCAGTAACCCCTTATTCTCACAAGAGCTGCCAGACGATGGGGATTCCATCTTTCAGGACACCCATTCAACTGAACTTCCCCTTGGGTAGCATGTCCTCCAGTCCATGATTCATTCCAAGCATCTATGTGGCCAAGATTCCTAAGGGGATGGAGGGTCACATAGCAAGGATGAACAGGATAATCGGGACTGTCATCAGGGTAGAGGGAGAGATCCCTCTCCTTCTTCTCCATCCTCTTACTCTCCTTCTCCTTCATACAGCTCAGGCTCTAATCATAACTGACGTAGGAGGAAGCAAAAGAACGGGGAAAAAAAGGTTTGGAAGGATCAGAAGGAGCAACATGAGGAAACGCACGAACCATCGCATGATGCTCGTTAGCATAAAAGGAGGTATAGCTGGAATCGTCACAGACATCATGGTCCTCAGTAGGACTATGATTCAGATGAGCCGTTGTTGGCTACCCGGAGTATGCTCTAGATCTCTGAGGTAGTTCAAATCTCTAGTAGGCACATGAAGGGTAGCTGGATCAAGTGCATTGATATGAAAAAAATCCCAAGAATTGAAGGGGGACATAACTGTGATCCGCAGACCCACCTGTAGGTGTTCCATGATGCCTGCACCCTACAAAACATTGACAATGATTGGCAAAGGTTGAAGTTGTTCCCTCGCACACTCATCAAAGAAGCAGAGAGTTGGTACTAGTCCTTGGAGCCGGAATCATTTAGAAGATGGAGTATGATGCTTGAAATTTTTAATGAAAAATATCAAACGTACTTTAGAGCGGTGAACCTGAGACGGTAGATCCAAGGTTGGAAACAAGGGAATCATGAACCCTTGAATTTTGCCATGAGTAGGTACTATTCGTTGGTACATTAGTGTCCTAGTCATGGTTACTCTCAGCGAGCAAAGCTTCACCACATCATTGATGGGCTCCATTTTGAAACACGAAAGACCCTTGGCGTGTATGCCTAGGGGTGACTGTCAGAGCTAAGGGCCCATCAATTGCAAGGCCTCATTGAATAGGTGGCCAAGGAGGAAGGAGGACTTAGGAAAAAGGAGAGTGTAGAAGAATTCAATCAAGATCCTTCCCTCAGGAAAAGGGAAGTTTATTTTTATGATGAGGAGGAAGAATCATCACTGGAAGCAGTGATAAACTGAAAGACCTTGCTATTAGAAAAGTTCACATCTGAAATTTCGGCAAAGGTGGATAAGATGTAGGACTCTTTGAATGAAAGGGTCCAAAGCATGATGAAAATTGCAGAGGAGTCCAGAGCACAAGGTAATGACTGCGATCAGCGCAGGAAGAAGGAAGCTGAACGTGCCCAATATAAGGGAAAGGGAAAGGTTGTTGTAGTAGAGTAGGTTGTAGACTCTGACAATGAGGAGGAAGATGAATGTGGCATATGCCAATATGAACATCCTAAGGGATGGTGTCTTGTGGTGTCACATCTTCAAGAGTCTAGGGTGTATGCATTGAACCCTGACTTGGCACAAAGGCAAACACCCCGAAGGTTGCCTTATCCACAAGACAATTCTAGGCGATTCCACCAGTAGCAGCAAGGATACTATCCAAGTGGAGTGCCACCATAACCATATGAATACTTCCAATAGTGGCAGCACCCACAAACATGGGGGATGCCACCTCCAAGGCAACAGTATCATTACAAACATCCAGATCCTTATGGGTACTATGTTCAGCAACCAGTCTCTCTAAGGGACTCTTCTTGCCATGCAACCTTTCAAAGTCATTACCACCCCCTGGAGTATTTTCGACCTCAATCTCCATCACCCCGGGAGGAAAACCCACATCTCTTCTACCCTCCATCACCTTCTCCTGCCACTCCTCCACCACATCCCATTTAGCTGCCACCTGCACCTCTGATGCAGGGAGAGATATCACCACAGTCACAGCAACGAAACACTACAAGGACTGTTAACTTACAACCAGCACCTCAGCTGAGTGGACCGGAACCCAAGCCACGAAAATGTCCCTTTTTCTAACCCAACACTTTGAACATACCCTCGCATACACCTGTGGCTAGTTCCTTTGAACCTACAAGTGCCTCCACTATTCCACTTCCAGAGTAGCCTCCAAGCCAACAACAACAACACTCCAATGTCCAGATGGTCATGCTCACGCATGTTGTGACCGACTAGATCAAAGAAGGTCACCTTCCCTAGAAATTGACTGATTCAGGAAGCCCCCTCATCTATCTTCAGGTGGCAAGGAATGAGCCATGAAAATCTCTTCTAGACTTAGGTTTAGGGATCAATTTTTTCTCTCATGATATGTACAAGGACTGGAAGTTGCCCCCGCTAAAGAAGAGCAACATCTGGCTCGATTTAGCAGACCAATCCATTATCATCCCTTTGGGATTGGTGGAGGACATTGTGACCACTGTCTATGGGTGGTCCTACCCTACTGATTTCCTTTCCATCCATGTAGAGAACTGCAAGAGGAACTTCCCAATCATCATGGGAAGGGCCTAGCTAGGCATAGTGGACGCATGACTAGGCCTTCGCGATCTGTCCCTTCAAATTTTCAAGGAAAATCCTTTTGGGAAGATCAAAAATAAGCGTATCCTATGCATCATGTATAGTGACTCAGGGTGCAACTATGTGTAGAAATTATGGTCTTCTAAGCAGATATCCATTCAAGCATGCAGTCGATGTACCAAAGAATCACCTGTTCAACAGTGCCTGTATGCAGCAGCCACTAACCAAGAAGGCACCCAGTGGCTGACAGCTGATCCCGCTAGCAGCACATTATACATGGAACCATCAGAGGGGCTTGTACAAGCCTACATCGATAGTAGAGATGAAATGGAGGAGATTCATCAACAAGTCTCCACTGTTGATGACCAAGATGACTAGGGGAAGCTAGAAATCCTTGAGAGCTTCAAACAAGAGCCCCTTGAGTTAAAGTCTTACTGGCTCACTTAGAGTATTCATTTTTGCAAAATGGAAAGTTGGTAATCATTAATGCTACCATTGCATTTGCATGGTCATATCCTAAGTTGCTAGAGGTGGTAAACAAATGGGTTGCTGCATTCGCATGGTCATATCCTAAGTTGGCTGGAGTTGATCCTAGGGTCTGCCATCATCAAATCTATCTTGACCCTTCCATGAAGCCACGATGATAGCCACAAATACGGTTGAATCCCAAATTGAAGTAGGTTGTAAAAGATGAAATTGAACAGTTGATAAAGGTGGGATTCATTTATTCTATCGTCGATAGCAAATGGGTTAGCCCAGTCATTATTGTCCCCAAAAAATGTGGCAAGTAGAGGGTTTGTATTGATTTCTAGTAGCTCAATATGGTGACCTTCAAGGACCACTTCCCACTCCCATTTGTGGACGAGGTGTTGGACACCATAGCAGGGCACCACTACTATAGCTTTTTGGATAGTTATAGTGGTTATAACCAAATCCAAATAGCACCAGAGGACCAGGCCAAAACTACTTTCACAAGTCTATGCGGAACTTTTGCATACAAGAAGATGCCCTTTGGCCTGTGCAATGTGCCCACTATGTTCCAACGCCTTGTCCTAAGCATCTTCCAGCAACAAATTGGCAATGGTGTGGAAGTCTTCACGGATGACTTCTCCACCTATGGGGCCACATTTCAGCAAGCCTTGGACCATCTAGAGCAGGTTTTGAAGAGGTGTGTAAACAGCAATCTGCAGCTTAATTGGCAGAAGAGCCATTTAATGGTACAAGAGGGCATCATCCTGGGGCATCGCATCTCACAAATAGGGATTAGCGTAGATCCTAAAAAGATCAGGGTTATCCAAGGAATTACTTGCCAACCAAGTATCGTCAAAGATGTTTGATCATTCCTTGGACACACTGGTTACTATTGTCGATTCATTGAAAACTTCTCAAAGATTGCCAAGCCATTGGTAGAGCTGACAAAGAAGGATGCTCCGGTCATTTGGACCAAGGAATGCAAATCTGCATTCCAAGTGCTAAAATAGAAACTCATAGAAACTCTAGTTCTACGAGCCCCTGATTGGTCCAGACCCTTTCACATTATGATGGATGCATCCAACTACACCTTGGGAGTCGTGCTTACATAGTGTGACAATCAGAGACATCCCTATTATATCCACTGTGCAAGCTGTAGTATTGTGGGTGCTCAGTTGAACTACATCACCACCGAAAAGGAATTGATAGTGGTGGTGTTCACCTTGGACAAATTCCGGCACTATGTGCTCAAATCTGAGGTGTTTATGCATATTGACCACAATGATATCTAGTTCCTGATGAACAAACCAACAGTGAGCCCCTGCATAATCTGGTGGCTTTTGATTCTTTAGGAGTTTGATCTTACCATGGTAGACAGGAAGGGGATTGAGAATGTGGTTGCTAACCACTTGTCTTGGTTGCGATGGGATGATGCAGAAGAGGAGGAGTCCTTATCCAACCAATTTCTAGATGAACTCCTCTTCACATGCACAGTTGATCCTCAAGCACCCAAGGAATCCCCTTGGTTCAACCACATCCTCACCTACCTCACAACCTAGGAGCTACATAAGGAGTGAAACCATCAACAGAAACAGCAGTTTCTCCATAAGGCCAAGCGTTTCATGGAAATCAACAATCACCTTTATAAGGTGTGTGTAGATGGCTTGGTTCGATGGTGTGTCCCTGATGATGATACACTGCATGTCCTCCAAGATGCTCATGAGGGTCCTTATGGGGGCCACTATATTGGACACAAAATGACCATTAAAATCCTACTTGTAGGGTATTATAGGCCTACACTTTTCAGGTACTCCCAATGGTTCGCCTGCTCCTGTGAACGATGCCAGAGGGATAATGGAATGATAGCACGGTTGGAGGGACCTTAGTAGTGGATCCAGCTACTAGAGCCCTTTGAAATTTGGGGCATCAACTTCATGGGACCCATTACACCCCTATCAAATGGAAAGACATATATCATCATTGTTGTGGACTACTATACAAAGTGGGCAGAAGCAGCAGCCATCGTTGACTGTTCTTCCAACACCGCCGCACGATTTGTGCAACAACCAATCGTTAACAGGTTTGGAGTGCCACGTGCACTCATTTCAGATAATGGAACTCATTTTACAGGTGTCACTTTTTGAAAACTCATTCAACGCTTAGGGGTAACACATAAATTCACAACTCCCTATCACCCCCAAGCCAATGGGCAGGCCGAAGTCACCAATAGGGAGATCACCAAGATCCTTACCTGAACCATCAGCAAATATACGAGAGATTGGAGCACTAAGCTTAATGATGTGCTATGGGCCTATCGCTCCACTTAGAAACTTCCTGTAGGGTACTCTCCCTATGAGTTAGTGTACAGAAAGTTTCCAATACTTTCCATTCAGGCCGAACTCCACACACTATCCACCACCAGTGACTTAGGCCTTGACCTCCCACTAGCACAACGTGAATGATTGATCAATGTAACTGTGCTAGATGAGAACCGATTAGTGGCCCTGTTCTCCAATGAGATCCACAAGGCCTATAACAAAAAACGACACGATCTTAGGATTCGGAAGGTCATGTTTAGATGTGGAGACAGGGTGTTGTATTGCAACCCCTCAAACGTATCCCAACCGAGCAAGTTTGAAACATTGTGGGAGGGATCTTACATTTTCTCCAAAACCTTTCCATTTGGGGCCTTGCTCATCCACAAACCTACGAACCCCACCAGATCACATTTAGTCAACCGCCAATAGCTAAAACCTTTCCGCGAACCCCACTCAACTAGTGCAATTACCTCGTCATCACCAAGTCAGCCACACTCCATTTTTCATGTATCCTCCTTTCCACCCAGTTGTGGGGGAGACCATCATCCCTGTTGGTCCATTCCACTACACCCCTCACCATTTTGTCATTTTTTGTTTTACACTTTTTTATTCTACATTTTTTTGTTTACACCTTTTTTTTCACCATCATTTATACGTTTGCACATTCTTTATACAATTTTCCTTTCTTTACTTATTTTTCATTTCTTTGTGAATGTTTTAATTTTTTCACATAATTGCTAATTTGTCATCTTGTTGTCTTCAGATGTCTGGCGTGGATGGTTTTCGTTGCGATGGGTAATGAGTACTCATCTACCTAGTTGTCTAGTTTCCACCCTTGCATGGTTCTTTTTGGACATTAGGTCTATTTTCTGCTCATAAAATTGGTAGTGAGTTCCCATCACCCACCCATTCACCCACTCCATGGTTTTCCTTTTGTTGAGCACATGCCACCCCTTTCTTTAACAACATTTTAATTAATGTGTGACTTGTGTGGTTCCCAAACTAGGGGATGATCCAATGGTTTGAATCAGGTGTGACTTCAAGGGAAATGCAATATTCGTTGCTCAGTTCTACCCTCTAAGTTTTTTGGTATCTCCTTATGGATTTCCTACCCCTCCACGTCCTTCTCTCCACGGAAGCTTCTGAGTAGTTCAACCTTGCATGGTGTGGTCCTCACCACAAAATTCAAAGAAAAAAAAACATGAGGATTCAAAGCACACCCCTTGGTTGAATGCATGCAAACATGCATGGGCCTTTTCATGGTGTGGTTCCCCCGAAAGAGAAAAAAAACAAAATCATTGTGTGGGAATTCAAAGCACACCCCTTAGGCCGCCTCTAATGGGCCACCATACTAGTTACAGGACTTCCTTGATTCCCTCTAACTTTGTCCCATTCCACTTCCTTCCTCTCACATTTTTTGGAGTGGTGGTTCTCTGTGGGGTCATTCTTGCTTCCTTAGGGGATGGTCCAGACTTCGTCTAGCGCTGCGATGTCATTGAATGCAGATGGTTTTGGGTCTGTACTCAGGAATGGTTCTACCAAGTTACTTAATCACATCTACACATGGGGTTTCATGTGATTGATGATCGGAATACCATTCTCTCATCTCTCTCTCTTCATCGGGTTCTCTCCACAAATCACCTCACTATGTGTCTTATGTCGTGAAGGTTTGTCATGATATCCATGGGTTTCCCATGCGTTGGCGGGATCTCTTAGGTCAAAGTCTTACCTAGCGAACACCATTTCTTAGCCCCAGGACCCACGATGTTGATGGCTATGCAAGGGCTACTAAGGCTATGGCCTACTATGGGGAGGACCCACCTATGTTTCCTTGGTCTTGCTTGTTAAGTCTCCCCTCCTTTGGATTTCGTGGTTGACTAGTTTTCGAGATCCATCACTCGATTTATTCCCCATGGAGTTTTTTTTTTTAGTCTCATTCTCCTTTTTTTGTCTCTTTTTTCAGCTTAGTTACCTTCCTCATGTTCTCAACCATGTCCGGGCCTCTCATGTGCTTCAACCATCCCAATTTGGCATTTCAAATTCATCATTTCAGGCTTTTTCATGGTTAGTCAATGCTGGTCAACGAGTAAACACCCATGTGTAGACAGGGCCCCATCAACGCAGTCACTGCGTATACACTGCCACGTATATGCAGCCCCATCGACGTAGCACCTAACCCCTATATATACCCCATCACACTTTGCCATTTTTCATCGTTTGGAGCCCAAATTGAGGGGATTTTTTTATCATTTTTTCTGCCTAACCTTTCCCAATGCACCTACATTCCACTGTGAGTCTACATCAACTGAATCCTTTTCCTTTTCAGCACCCGAAGATATGCTCTCAGTCGTGGGGGGTGGGCATTTGTGAAACTAACTATAACTAATTAATTAATTAATTAGTTTGTTAATTACAAAAAATTTGGCCCTAACCCATAAATTAACGCTCCAAAAGACTTAACAATGTGCCTATGCCAAAAACATAACTTGGTCAATCTGAGAAGTGTATATGGACCCTCTTAAGCCACTTATGTACGATCTAACGGGCGGTTATGTTTGATTGCAGATGGCACCCAAGGGATGAAGGACCATCACAACCAAGGGACAAGTGCCCACACACGGGAAGGGGACGAGGTGTGCAATCGTCAGAGCTTGTGGAGGGCTCTCATGCAACAGGGCCTTTTCATGAAAGACATGATGTGGAATCTATTCATCAAATTCCCGAAGAGGAGATTCCTGATGAGCAATTTCTCAGGGATAAGACTCCTTGGATGGCACCACGGCTTGAGGTCACCTTGATGCTATCACGCCACACGAGATGCAGCAAATGGTCCTTCAAGAGCTGAATTTTGGACCATTCCTCAAGAATGCGCCAGAAGATGTAAGGATCCAACTGCAGAACTCTCTAATGTGGCCAATCATCACAACCAGTGATGAATGGTACTTAGGAGAAACTTATCTCTTCTAGAGAAATTAGCAACTAGGGTCTAGAGTAAGAATCAAAGACATTTATGTCTCTTACTCTTCGGAGGTGATAGCACAGGCTCTGGGGTTGTCCGAAACGAGGGCAGATGTGGTGGAAATTTTGAAACAAGATGATCAAGAGGTAAAGGTGCAATGGACCAAACAGTGCTATGGGGTAGAGCGCAAGGAGTTTGGCTCCCTAACCATGATAGAAAGAGTGTATGCAAAGATCGTGTCTTACCATTTGAACCCAATGGTAAGACCCAGTAAAATCATAGCCTTCTCTACTCATGCGTGTGGTGCCTTGAGTGGGAAATTTCCCATGAGTCTTCCATAGCTACTATTTTTGGAGATTGAAAATAGGTTCACTAACAACAAACGTGGAAGACAAGCTTTTCCATTTCCCTGCCTAATCCAAAATTTGTACAAATAGGCAAGGATAGAACGATATTCCAATGATGTAATCCAGCGTGCTCCAATTACCTCGTGGCGAGAGATGATGAAAGACAAAACTCTTACTGCCACACAAACAGAGGAGGAGTAGCAACCACCTCTACCACCTACACAAAAAATGCATCTGAGTTCACAAAACACACAGAATACATTCACAAGATCTGGGGAAACGCTCTTGAGCCAACAAGAGCAATTCGGCATGACTGGTGGAGGAGAAGACCCTTCAGTCTATACCCCTACCATGAGCCACCTGGAGCAGGTGGCTCAATTAGTTAGCTTGCTTGAAAGGGAAGGGTCGATATTCTCTACCGCATGAGCACAAGTTCCAACCAGAATAGATCCAAGCATCCGAGATGTATCAACATAAACCTAACAGTTGTTCCCTAAAATTTGAAGGAATGTTGCTACCTTCTTGGTACACTTAGAAGATGGTGAGGGCGATGATCCTGGTGATGCAGCACCAGGGACAGGAAGTTGTAGCTGAAGTGGTTGCTAACAAAATTGCTACAGATCTTCATGCACTGGCAGCACTTGTACCAAACATTCATGGAATGCAAAATGTACAGGTGTCTGTCGAAACTTCACGTAGCCTGGATTGACGTAGCCCAACATGAAGAGCTATTGGACTGACTAGTGAGAACCGAGCAACTGCTTCTGGATGTCTTCGACCTTTCAGAAAACATTACTACAACCCATTCGGAGCTACTCTTGGCAAGGGGCAAGAGCATCATCTTGGAAGGGCAACTTGAAGCTACTCAAGTCGCATGTCAGTGCTTGGCAACTAAGGTAGCCCAATTGAGAGCCCAACTTGCCAATCTAGCCATCCTCAACCGCGAAATAACCAAGGATGAAGCTTTTCAATAGCTTCAACTTAGAGTTTAGATTGTTGAGGATGTGTCAGAGACAGTAATCCTGGACAAGTCTGTAGCAGATACCCAAGTGTATCACTTAGAGAAGGACTTTGCAGAGGTTCGGCAAGAGAACATACGGCTGATCGCAGAGGTTCATCTCCTGCATAATGTTGGTGCAGAAAATGAACACATGAAAACTTTCATCCACCAATAGCAGGAAGAGCTAGCCAGGGTGAACGTTGACATAAGAAGGTTGGCTACTAAAAATCAAAATCTGTAATGGAGGAGGTTCGGGCATTGTGACAGAAGTCTGCAATTGAAATTGCCACTTGGAAAAATGAGGCCCTAAAATTTGAAAAAGTCAAAAATCATTACAGGGACCAAGTGGGATTGCAGAAGGAGGTAAATGAGAAACACATTCAAGTAGCTAAAGTCAAGATGAACCAAGTGCTCTAGCAGCTCTAAGAGGGAGACAATGTATGGCATTCTATCTTTGATGGGTTGAACGCCTATAATAAAGTAGAAATCTATCTGAAGGAGCTACAAATTAAGGAAATGAAAGAGTACATGGAGTTGGCCAACCTCTGATATGCAAACTTGGCTATGCTCACAGCCAAGAGACTGCGGTTAGAATTGGAAAAACAAGTGGTCACCTTGTATTCCCTATACGAGGGAGAGTTCCAAGCGCACAAAGCAACAAAGCAGAAGTTGCAAACGGAAAATGCAAAACTCGAGGTTCTCACACAAGCTTTGAAAGGCCAACGTACCATCGCAGAGGACCTAGGCCGAAGAATGAATGACTACCAGTAGTTGCAAGCATCAATATGAGCATTTGACATTGAACACAAGTAGTTCGCAGCTTGGTTTGTCAACTTGAAAGAACTCTTTCGGGTGTTGCCATGCCCTTGGGAAGTTCTAGCTCCAGCACACATTGGAGAAGCTGCTTGGACCATGAACGACACCAGAAGTAAAAAAGAAAATATGTGGACTCTCTTGCAGGCTTTTCAGCTGCCTCCAAAAGTTGTAGCTACTGCAAGGCAACCATCATTCCCGCTGCCACCAACGCATGGGCCAGAGGCTAGAGAAGGTCCATTAGAACCACTGCCCCCAGGGATGGTGTGATCTTCTCTAGTAATTTTGTGCATCATCCTACACAGTAGAGGCTCCAGGACCAACGAGGTGTTCAATTTTGTCTCTGAACATCACCATTTTTGTAATTTTTCCTCCTTTGTAACTTGAGCACTTGGTCAATTTTATGTGTGTGTCATGTATTTTTTTAAGTTATGTGTGTTGTAAATAATAATCCATACCTTCCAATTTGTAAAGTAACTCGTGGATGAGTTTTTGCTCAGTCATGGAGGTATGATAAAGTGTCATTAAGTCAATGCATCGACTAGGCCATGTATACGGGGCTGCGTATCCATGGTTGCATCAATGCGGGCCCGTTGACGTAGCCTTCCTATGTCAACGTGGCCCTATTTACGCAGCCGCCTATCTCGGCCTATAAATAAGAGGGCCTTCCGCCTCATTTAGGCAACCTTGAGTTAGTTGTAGCGAAGCTCTTGCAGTTTGTTCCTGTAGGAGATAGAATATTTTCCAAGTGCCTACAACAGGTGTAAGATAAGTGATCGGCTCTTTATTTGAGCGTTGATGTATCTGAGCCCATTGGCGTGACTGCAATAAAGATGAACTATTCAAGCATTCCTTGCAGCATTTGGACTTAGCTATTTTATGCATTCAGTAGTTTAATATGTTTATGCTTTGTTAATTACTTACTAATTACTTAGGTTTCTATTATTATTATTTCAATCGCTATTGTTCATTCGTAGTTTGTAAAGGCCATAAGTATGACTATCTCGAACATAAATCAAACACTTGGTAAACCCAGTGACACTTAACGTCTCGTAACCTAGAAGTGTTAGGAGATGCTCAGAACGTGCTCAGAAGATGGGACCGATTACTTATGCTAAGAATAGTTAGAATATAAGTTAGGATAATTAGAGATTAGATAATAGTTTATTCCCTACTTTTTATACCTTAAATTAGCCGCCAAAAGATATGCAAAAAGATATAAAAATCATTAGCCTTAATCTCACTTAACCATCGAAATTAGAACATCACAAGTGAGATTAGGAAGACAGTAACTATTCTAACCCAAAGGTTTCATTGGTTAGAGTCTGGTGTATGTTAAGTGCTTACAGTCTATGGAATTTGATCGGGTCACGTGTGAACGCTCGTGATTCGTATGGTTGGACATAGAAGTGCCTAGCCACTCATTAGATGTTTTCATGGAAATATTTCTAGCCTTGATCTAATCATAAATGGTATGAGTTAACATCACAGTGTGGATTTGAGATGGAATTTGGTTTGAAGGGCACTCAAATATGTTTGATGTGGAGGATGAGGGTGTTAAAGATATAGGACGACTAGCTGCATTAGGTTGTGAGGGTTTGGAAGGACTATTGGATCAAAAAAGATCATTTCCTAGATCAATTATTCAAATCACTTGATTGGAAAGTAAATTGTGAATGTATAGCCCTTGTAGCATTTCATTGCTATGGCTATGGAGGAATTTTTCCCTACATGGATGGAAATAAGAGGTAACTAGGTTGAGGGTAGAGGGATGTATGTAGATGAATGTAGAGGATGGTATGGGTATGGGTGTTCCCCTCGGGTAGATGGTGAATAAGTTTGATGGTACTCTAGAGGGTAATAGTGATGCTAAAATGAGCCATGGCTTGCATAACTTATTAAAGAAACATGTTGCTAAACATAGTACCCATATGGATCTGGTTGCATATAAGGGTACTACTATCTTGGTAGTGGCATTCCCCATAATTGTGGTTGATGCCACTATTGACATTATTTATATGATTATGGTGGAGCTCCACTTAGATAGTAAGCATATTGTTGTTGGTGGAACTACCATGGATTACCTTGTGGATAAGATAATTGTCTAGGTGCTTACATATGTGCTAGTTGAAGATTCATCATGTACATCCTAGACTCTTTTAAGTGTGACACCATAGGGCAACATCCCTAAGGATGTTCATATTGACATATGTCACAACCAACATCATTGTCAGAGTCTATCTCCATAACTTCTTCTACTATAACAACTTTACCCTTCTTTGGTAGGCATTTTTAGCTTCTTTCAACCTTCTATGGTTACAATCACTATTTTTCTCTTTGGATTCTTCAAAAATCTTCATAGTGGTTTGAAATTTCTTATCCAAATAGTCCCATAATTTATCAACCTTTGTCAAAATATCAAATATAGATTTTTGGATGGGTAAGGTTTTTCTATTCACCACTTCATTGAGTGATGACTCCTCCTTGTCACAAAATCAAACCTCTCTTTTTCTAATGGAAGGGTCCCTATTATATTCTTCTACACTTTCTCTTTTTCACAACTCACCTTCTTCTTTTGCAACCTGTTCTATCAACCTTTGTATTTGATGAGCTCTTAGTTCACACAATTTTCCTTGGGCATAGATTCCAAGAGTTCTTTTGGATTCTGCTCTAAGCCCATCTTTCATGTGGTGGAGTTGTTCCCTTTGAGAATAATCATAGCTAGGGCATCAATGTAAAGGAGAATAGTATCTTCCCATGGTGGCATCCAAGCATTCATGTGTTTCCTCTTTCCAGCATTGGATTTGCCTTTTTAGGTTGGACACTTTAGAGCACATCTAATATTTATCATTGAATAGTTCTAGCATTGTACTCCATCTGAGGATAGATTCTAACTCCAAAGACCAATACCAGCTTTTAGCTTCTTTTATGAGTGTCCTAGGATAGAGTTTGAGTTTCTAGCAATCATTTTCAATGTTCTGCAAGGCAAAGGCATCATGGAAAGCTTGTAGATGTGTTTGTGGATCAAAGTTATATTCCCCCTCAAATCTTAAGATATTGTTCATATCTAAGCGCTTGATCTAACTATCCATCACATGCCTAGTTGGAATCTTGACTACCTCTACAATGTTAAGCATTCTTCGAGTCGTTAATAGAGGCTCATCTTCATCATGATTTTTTTGTCACTGATGATGTCCTTGGTTACCCCTTTGATTATTGTGGGCATGGTCATTAGTATTATTACCTTGATGCTCACCTTCATCATGGTTCTTCCTTCTATGATGTCTTTCAAAACTAGAAGAGTAAGAAGAAGTAGATGTAGATGAAGATGGGGAAGAGGAAGGAGGACTGCCTCCACCATGCAATCTACCAATTTCCCTTAGCTATGATGATCATGTTCATTAGGTTTTCTATCATTTTGATGCTTGTTTGATCCCTTTCTTTGACTGCCATCTTATCCTAAACCTGAATTGTGGATTATAAACTATACATTCAAGGTCACACCCTCATCTTCAATAACAAAGGGTAGAGAATCTTCATGTTGAGAGCCCTCAAAGGTAGAGATCTCATTATCATCTTGATTTAGTAGTAATAAGGGATTAGTGAACCATTTCCCCTTAGCATCCTTGTGATGTCTCTCTTAATGTCAATCTCACTTGCATTATGTGTCAATGGGATGGTAGTCCTAAGTGTCATAACCATTCATAATGTATTCCTCTTGAAGATTTGAGATGCCTAACTTATTTACAATTTGAAGCAACATCCTGAGCACAAATCAATCAAGGGGCAATACAATGTTGCCTTCCATATCATGCCATCATAGTTGCTCATTCTGATGTAGGATGAAGGTGAAATCAGGCACAAACTCATCTAGATGAGTATATAGCACTTTTCACTTTTGTGGGATTGATAGTTTAACATCATCACACCTACGAGAAGAAGATGTTTTACAAAAAAATAAAGTATTAATCTACTTTTATAGTTATATTATTTTTGAATGATATTGACCTTGAGGTTCATCCAATGATATTAATAATATCCACTAGACCTAGATAGTACATGTTTGAACAAATAGAGTCCATGACATTGACACCAATGATGAGTGGTGAAGAAGTACCCCTATGTCCAACCATATAAATCACAAAGCACTTGTGCATGATCTAGTCAAATTCTATGCTCTCTAATTTCTGGTGCACTAGTATTCTAGGAAGCAAACTTTAACCTAAGGTCATTCGTTGTCTTCCCAATTACATTTTTGAAGTGCAAAAGTATGATTAAGTGTAATTGAGGCATATGATTTTCATCATTTTATGTTTTATGGTTTTAATGCTTAAAGTGAGAGAGATGAAGTAATTTAATGACTAATTTAATTTAACTAAATGACTAGTCTCTATCTAGTTCTAACATAAGCATCTGGTCCAACTTTCACACTACTAGGTGCACCAAGCAATAACACTACTGAGATTACCAAGCAAATATGTGTTATGTTAAAAGTAGTCGTACTTATGTATTTAATCTATCTAGCATATCTTGCTTAATTAGCTTAATTACTGGAAAACATTAAATAAATAACTAAAAGCATTAAATGCATGAATAAATATCTAAACTATCCAAAATGCTGCAAGGTTTATCAAGAAGCTCATCTTTATCGTCATACAGAATATCATGCTCAAGTACATTAGTGCTCAAATAAATAACCATACACTCAATGACTCCTGCTATGGGCACTCAGTAAAAACATTCCAACTTTTGAATGAAAAAACTACAAGAGCTCTAATACTACTATGAGTTAAATGCCCATAAACATGACTAGGAACTCCTATTTATGGTTTTTGCTCTAGGGCTATTTCAATGGGGCCCCTTCAACATAGCAAATGCTATGTCAACACGGCCCCATTGATAGCGAAACATCACATAAATGGGATCCATCGATGAGGTTGTGTCAATGGGGGCTTGTTGACATGACACTTTGGCATTCATCAAGGAGGATACTACTTCTTCTATCTCTAATAGTAAGGAGGATGTTCCTACCCAACCACAACATTTTTCATCAGCTAGATCCTCATGTATGTATGACTCAAGGATGGAGTTAGAGTTAGAGCCAGAGGCATCCCAAGCTAGTATTCATTGGGAGCATCATGCTTCCATGAAGCAACTAGAGAACTTTGATCTAATCCCTCCTACATACTTAGTTCCACCTCCTACTAATGCTCCTAGATCTTTTGAGCAATGGGCTATGAAGAGCATCTTTAGGATCGCATCCCAATGGGTACCAGTACAATAGCCTCCAACTTCATCAGCTCAACCAACTTTCTCTTGGTATTGAGTGAAGCTTCATTCTAGGTGGGCTTCCATGTAGTAGATTGAGTGCTTTGATGAGGATACAAAAAGATCGAGCCATCCTAGCACTAGTAATGATAAGGAGGAGGAGAAGACTTATTGTCCATCACGAGTAACAGAGCATTCAAAGTCTAAGGATGTAACCAAGGCTAGTGATTGAGATGTTGGGTGGTTGTTTTCAAAAAGGGAAAGAAATTTTTTGGTTCTCACATATGTGATTTTGAGGATTTTGCACATATTGGACTAATGTGATATGATAGTTGTGGATAGTTATACTCTTATGTGATATTGAATAATTTGATATGTAACAGTTTGTAGATGAGTTATAAATAGCTGGTGTTTTCCCTTATTATCTTAGTGTGGCATACTTTGTTCTTTATTTTTTGCATCATTTCTCATACTATTGAACCTCGACCATTATCCTAATCCATGGATACCATAGGAACTTATATGTCTTAACGATTTCATTGGTCTATTTTTATGCACCTTATTTATATACTATATCTATTTAAGTTATGTCCAAAAAGGGGGAGAAGTAGCTTATGTGTTATTATGTATTCAACTAAGAATAATTTGTTTTCTTAAGTTTTTGATGTTACCAAAAATGAAAATATTGTGGACCTTTTGGTATGTCAAAATGTTAAGAAAAATAGAAGACAAAGTTATTTGTGTGTGTGTTTGATTGTTGTGCTTCTAGAACAAGAACTTGGATTGAAACAATAAGGTTTTCGAAAGATCAAGGTTGTGGAAAAGAAATGAAAGATTCATCATGCAAAGGAAGGTGAAGAAAGACATCTCTAAAAAGTAGTAGATGTCTTGGAAAAATCAAAGGCAACACAGAAGAAGATGTTCTAAAAAATAGCAAATGTCTTTCATTAGTCAAAGACATCTTTCCCCAGATAAAGTCGTCTTCATAGAATGTAGGCCAATTTCAAAAAGATGTCTTTCACTAGACAAAGACATCTTCCTAGAATGGGGCAAAAATATAAAGACACCTTAACCATGAAGAAGATGTCTTCCATGATCATTAGCTAGTTGTTGCATGAGTTCCAAGATGAATTTGAAAACATGATGACTATAGAAAGATATCATTCCCATTGAAAAATGTGCAAGCCTTTGTACTATCATTATGTAATCAATTTTCAATCATTGTAATCATTATTACTTCTCATTGTATTATCATTTGTCCATTGTAAAATGTGAAGTACTTCAAAGTGCAAGAATAAGCAAATTTAGTCGCATTCATCCCTTGTAATTGTTGTTCTCTCTTGTTGCCTTGTGGGGTTAATGTGCTTCTTGTAGGAAGACATCTTGCTTGAGCTTGTTAGGATCCTATGAAATTGAGTGGTTGTATAGTGCCACAACACTCTAGAGTGGAGCTCAAGATTATAAAATTTATGGAAGCTTAGAAACCACATTCTAAGCTTGTTGGGACCTTGCAAGGTTGAGTGGTTGGTGTAGTGTCACAACACTTTGAAGTAGAGCTTAGATCTTGTATAGTGTGTGGTGTCCTTCAAACCACATTTAAGAGTAATAAAGCCTAGAGACATGCTTGCAATATACCCTCTAAGTATGGACTACCCAAGTTGGGGAATCACATTAAATTCCATTAGCTAAAAAGGATTATTAGCCTCTACTACATCATTGTCAATTGAAGACTTAACTTGAAAAATAAGTTGAATAATGTTGATCTTTTAAAGCATGGTGAATTCATCATGGATAACTTCATGATTGTGAAAAATATCATATCTAATTTTCCAAATAATATGTAAAATACAAAGATGCAAGCACTTCCAAATAGGAAGAAATCCCTTAGAAATGAAAAGAGCATCTCCAAGAAGAGTTTCTTTCCAATTAGGAAAGAAATTATTAAGAATAATAGAGGCCCAATTCCAAATATGCATCGAAAAAATACAATCAACAACTAATTGTATATCGTATATTTAGGTTATGGCACATCCAACTACATGAAATTTCATCTAATAGGAATGACCTTGAAGAAGAGGATACCAAATAAAATATTTAATATTAGGAAGGCAATGAAGCTTTCAAAGTCTTTTAAATCTAGTAATGTGATATTCCATTCTAAGATGCATTGGAAAACATAAATATATGTTATATTCAATATTATGCATATTAAACATGATAAAAAATTATAAAATGAAAATTTTTGTACATAATATAATGCCCCTCCCATAATGTCAAGAACTTAGTTTGTTGAAGTATGTGTGTGGGATTCTAGTAGAGAACCTTATCTCGTGATTGAAATTTTACTTTTCTCATTTTAAGGTCATGGCACTTTTTCTTGAATGCTTTGTACACCTCATTCTAGGATAGGGCTACCAATCGATTTTCATCTAGCATGTTCAAGTTGATCAACCTTTCTTTTTGTGCTAAGCTCAGGTCAAGTTCTAAGTCACGGGCTATTGAAAGTGTATGGAGTTTGGATTAAATAGAAAGTGTCGGTAATTTTTCATATGCCAACTCATAGGGAGAGTAGCCTATAGGGTGTTTCCATGTTGAGAGGTATTACCAAAGGGCATTGTTAAGTTTTGTGCTCTAGTATCTCCCATATTTACTAGTAATTCTCGTTACGATATTTGTGATCTCCCTATTGGTAACTTTAGCTTGATCATTGGTTTGGGGATGGTAGGGTGTTATTAGTTTATGTTCAACCCCCAAGTGTTGCATAAGCTTGCAAAAGATAGTTCTTATAAAATAGGTTCCATTTTTATAAATCAATATACATGGCATCCCAAACCTATTCACAACATTTTTCTATATAAATCATGTAACAGCGGATGATGTATAGTTGGTAATGGCTACAGCTTCTACCCATTTTGTGCAATAATCAATGATGATGATTATATATGCCTTTCCATTTGACATGGGTGTGATGGAACCCATGAAGTTGATGCCCCATATGTCAAAGGGTTCTAGTGGTTGAATCCACTATTGAGGATCCTTCATTAATGTGGTCATCCCACTATCTCATTGATAGCATTCATAAGAGCAAACAAACTAGTGAACATCTCTTAAGATGGTCAGCCAATAATACCTTGCCATTAGGTTCTTAATGATCATGCACCTCCTAGCATAGTGGGTCCCACAAGGACCCTCATGAGCATCTTGGAGAATATGCAATTAATCAACATTAGGTACACACCAACGAACTAGGCCATTGGTGCACACCTTATAAAGGTGTCCGTTGATTTCCATGAAGCATTTGGCCTAATGAAGAAATTGTTATTTCTTTTTGTAGTTTAGGTCTTGTGGCATATCTTAAGTGAGAAGATAAGTGAGGATGCCATCATACCATTTTGGTTTTGCAAGCACTTGTTCATTTATTGTACTTGTAAGGAGGAGTTCATAAAATAATGATCAGAGAGCAGGCTCTCCTCTTCTTTGTGATCCCATTGTAGCCAAGACAAGTAATCAACAATCATATTCTTAATCCCCTTTTGATCTACCATTGTAAAATCGAATTCTTGCAAGGTCACTAGCCACTATATGATATGGAGGCTTACTGTTGGCTTGTTCATGAGGAAGTAGATGGCACTATGACTAGTATGCACAAATACTATATATCCAAGCACATAGTGCCTAAACTTCTCTAGAGCATAAACCATAGCCATGGGTTCTTTCTCTGTGGTGCTGTAATTCAACTGTGCACTCACAATGCTCCAACTTGCACAGTAGATATAATATGGACATTTTTGATAGTCCAACTCTATAAGCATAGTTCCAAAGATAGTTAGATGCATATATCATTATATGAAATGGTCTAGACTAGTAAGGTGCTTGTAGAATTGGAGTTTCTACAAGCTTTTGCTTGAGGCTATGGAATGCATTTTTGCATTTCTTGATCTAGAAGAATGGAACATCTTGCTTTGTTAGCTTGACCAACAGTTTTGCAATTCTAGAGAAATCCTCTATAAATCATTAGTAGTAGCCAGTGTGCCTCAGAAATCACTAAACATCTTTGACAGTTTATGGTTGATGAGATATTCCTTGAATGATCTTTATCTTTTCAAGATCTACCTCAATCCCTACCTAGGAAATTTTGTGCTCCAGTACAATGGCTTCTTGGATCATTAGATGGCTCTTTTGCCAATTGAGCTAAAGATTCATCTCCACACAACTTTTAAGCACTTACTCAAGGCAGTCCAAGTGTTGCTCAAATGTAGCACCATAGGTGGAGAAGTCATCCATAAAGACTTCCATCCTACTACCATTACGTTGCTAAAAAATGCTCAAGACCAAGCATTGGAATGTTGCTGGAGCATTGCATAGACCAAAAAGCATCTTCCTATATGCAAAAGTCCCCTAGGGACTTGTGAACGTAGTTTTGGCCTAATCTTATAATGCAATCTAGATTTGGTTATAGCCATTATAACCATCTAGAAAACTGTAATAGCAATGCCCAAATATAGTGTCTAATACTTGATCCACAAATGGCAATGGAAAGTGATCTTTGAATGTTGCCATATTTAACAACTGGAAGTTGATGCAAACCTGCCACTTACCACCTTCCTTTGGCACAATTACGAGTGGGCTAACCCACTCACTATCTGCAATGGGATAGATAAACTCTACTTTGAGGATTTTTTTGATTTCCTTTTTGACGATCTACTTCAATTTGGGGTTTAATCGTTGCTGTGGTTGTCTCTTTAGCTTCATGGTTGAATCAATGTAGATACGATGTTGGCATATCCTAGAATCGAAGCAAAGGTTGTTGGCCATTTGTTGACAATCCTCCACAACATCTATTTTTGTTTAAGAGTAAGATTAACATTTATTATTATTTGCTTGCCATTTTTCAAGAATGCATACTCCATGCTGATGGGTCCTCTTGGTGCCGAATACATGTATGAGTTCGTGGTGGAGATTGGCTTTGGCACATCGAAGTAGCTCTTCTACATTCTCATCCATGGCCACGTCCCCTGTTCGGCCTCGTTGGACTCGGGCGCAGTGAAGTGTCCCTTGTTTCCCTCACTGCGGATGACTTTGGCTCCATCTTCGGCTACTGTCTACAGGCCTACCTCGTCCTCGGCAACGGCTGCTTCAACACGGCATCCCTCATCTTCACCATCACCAACCCTATTTACTAGGAGTACTACTACTATGTGAGTTTTGTGGGGATCACCGTCAATGGTGTGGACATGGACACTTCGGCAGGCACCTTCGATATTGATGCCGACACCAATGCCGGCGGTGTCATCATCGACTCTGGAACAATGTTCACGTTGCTGCCGGATGTTGCGTACGAGCTATTCGCTACTGCCTTCACCACCATGGCCATCGGCCTATCCACCATGGTGGACCCTAACGGCATTTTCAAGATGTGCTTCGGCGTGCCAATGGAGGGATCACCGTTGTCATCGTATAGTTTTCCTACGAAGATGCTGAAAGTAAACGGCCTCGATGTAACGCTGGATTTGTCGTAGATGGTGTTCGCTATCACTGGGCGACGCCTTCGTGATGCGCCTGGAGTTTCGGTCTAGTGCATCTGGGTTGTCCATCTGGGGTAACTTTTAGCACACCAACTTTCTCATCCTCTCCGATGTCCCTAACACCCGTCTCAGCCTCGGCAGCTGTTGAAACTACTTGAAACTTCATTGTGTCGTTCATAGTTTCAGTCTCAGCTCTGTATCATCTTGAAACTTCATTGTGTGAAATTCAGAGTTTTAGTCTTACCTCTATCGTGTGTGTTTAACGTTGCTTCAATAATCCTCCCCACCTGCTGTTTTCATGACTTCTGTGATTCTTCACAAATTGTAAAATAACCATCTCCAAAATAATTCTTGGGGAAATAAACATGGTAATGAGGATAACTACTTCTCTTTCTATCTCTCCATGCATGGGACTTTGTTTGGAGGTATGGACTTTATGTGGAACCAAATTTTAACATGCATGCCTGAGCGTTCTTCTATCGTGATATGATATATGCATGTTTCAGTAGTACAGCGAATTGAAAATATTGATCGATTTGGATGGAAAGGATAAAAATCAAGATTGATCATAGTTTGATTTAAAGATACGAGAAAAGAAAGAAACTGCTTAGGTTAATCGAACAATCATCGCATCAAAAGATTTGGATCAATAACTTAACTTGCATAGCATTTTAAAAGAACTTAAGACAGTAAAATAGGTAAAGCTTGAAAATAATGTAAACCATGAATCCATAAATAGGATTTTCACTCACTATATAGTGGATTCTTAAATATTCATTATAATGTTACAGTTAAAGTGTTAGCATTGCGTAACATTGGTTTTTCTAATACTTTTGATGTTTTTGGGATAGTAAAAACTTGGGAGGATGATAGCTTTGAATTTTTTATTGTTCCTAGCTTTGCAAAGTTTCATGTCAACTACAATAAGAAAATTGATAAAGGAAGACTTTTTTGAGGTATTTTTTGTCTTGTTAAATAGCACTTGTGCCATTTGGTAACTTTGGACAAAACTCATACCTATAAATAATTTTGCTTGCTTAAATTGCATTGAAGCATAATTTTTGCTACCTAAGAATTTTTTTATGTTATTCCTAGAAATTCTTCAATTTATGGCAATGATGAGTTATCTAGATACTATCCTTTTCAATAGTTAGAAGCTAATGATACACATTTTAGAAAAATTGGTTCTAGTATTATTTATAATAATGTCAATGCCATAAATGCTTCTCAACAAGTCAAAATTCTACAATGGCAAGAGAGACCTAGTGGTTTTTAAATTTTTGAAATGTCTTGGAATAAGTATTCATCTGATGATACTATTAATAAAATTGAAGAACTGCTTTTGAATTGGACATCTTCTATAGATTTTATTCTTTGCAATGATTTTGATCAGACACCAAGGTAATTTTTGCATTGATATTCTCTTGGTTAATCTTTAGATCTTCATTGCATTCAAAACTTTAGAAAAGGAAATTATTTAACTAAATCTTGTTACCATTATCTTGAGTTTCTAATTCTAGGTCAACTTAAAAGGTTCAATAAGAACAAGTATATTTTTCTTAGAGTTACCTTAGAAGTAAAAGACAAGTTTTAAGAGGTGGTCCAAAATTTATGGGATTCTAGAGATACTAATTCTATAGATAAGATATTGATTGAGGTTGCTTCATCAATTACTCCAGTATAGAAGCATAGTCACATAAAGTAGTGATTTGATGATAATTGTAAGGAAGGTCAAATGGTAATCAAATTTGATAATAAAGAGTAAAGGAATGATGAATTTAGGACATATAAAAATTTGGTGAGAATAAAGAATAAATTTTCTCAATAAACAACAAAAAAGATTTGTTTGCATGATTAAAATAAAACCAAGACAATTCTTGGAAAATGCTAAGTTGTAAAGTTTCTTCAAAATTTAAATTTTTCTTTCTAAGGAGTCTTTTTTTATAGAAAGTTATTTTCTTATGAACATGAAGATTGGCCCATCTTTAATCCTCACCACAAATTGCAATTATCCAAAAATGAAGTTATTTTTAGCCTCAACATATTAGTTGTAGGCAAAGCTTCAAATGCTAATGGTTTATATATTAAACTATTAAAATGGGATGGATCAAGCATTTATAAAAAAATTTGTAAGTTGTTGAATGAAAGCATTGTTTTAGATCTTAATTATAGATGACAAACTAGCAAAGTAGTTATCCTTTATAAAAACATAAATAGGCCTAATTTAAATAATTATAGAATCATTACAATTAGTAACATCTTTGCAAAGTTAGTGGGTACCATCCTTGAGAGAAGTTTTAGTAACTGGGCTAAATAGAATACCTTGAGAGCTATGATACAAGTTAGATTTAGAACAAATCATGATACAATTGATCACTTGGTTGCTTGTTGCTACACTTAAGGTTTTGTCAAGAGACATAATAGAAAGCTTTTTGCTTATTTTGTGGATTATTTAAAAGCTTTTAATTTTGTTATTAGAAAGAAACTTTGACAACATTTAATTGATATTAGAACTCCTCATGATCTTATTAAAGTCATTTAAAGGCTTTACTTAGACTTTGAAGTTTTAGAAACCATAGCATACTTTTCTAGCAATGTAGGAGTCAAGAAGGATTGTCCTCTATCTCCAAGCTTATTTGAAATCCTCATCAATTTTCTTAAAAATTGGCTTAATAGAGGTCCCCAGAAAAATGTAGTTAAAGTCATTAATTTTCTTATTAATCATTTATTATATGCTCATGATGCTACTTTGCTTTTAACTTCAAAAAGAGGAATGTATAAGTTGCTTCAAAGCTTAATGCACTTCTGTAATTCCTTAAGCATGAGAGTAAATGCTAATAAAACCAAAATGATAATTTGGGATACTAGAAGTATAGACTTTGACTTTATGATTATAACTATAAAATAGAAGTAGTTGGTTCCACTTGATATTTAGGGTATCTATATGCTAATAGTTATAGGTGAGATGTTTGTGTCCAAGGCCACTATGTTGGTTGTATGAAGGCTTTTTATGCTTTCAATAATAAAAGAAAAGACTTAAACATTTGGACATGGAGGGTCAAGAAGAAAAATTTCCAATTCACTGTTTGTGCAATTATGATGTATGGTTGTCCAATTTACGGTTTAGGTCTTTTTAAAAAATGTTGAAATAACATTGAAAGAGAGCAAAAATTAGTTTTGTTACATGAGTTGAAGGTAAAGCCTTAGACTCCTTACAACATGTTTCTCTTAGAAGCTAATTTATTTTCATTGGAGGTTGAGGCTCTTTGTTAATTTATTTCCTTAAAGGATCATCAACCAAAGTGATCCAAAAATTTTAAGCCAATGACATTGTAGTTACGATATCATATCTACGATGTTGTAGATATGTTATCATATCTTACCATATGTTATCATATAAATGATATCATGGGATTTTTTTCCATCCTATATAAGCAACACTTGGGTGCAAAAATTTGTAGTAGATTTGATAGCTTAGTAACAAAACTCTTTCACATTGTTTTCTTGAATTCAGTACTTAGCAGTGTGTGCTTGCAGTGTGGTGTTTTGTAATTAAGTGGAATCTTTATTCAAGTGTGATGTACTTGGACACATTGCATGACTAGCAATAAAGATCAAGATTACTCTACATCATTGTAGCAACACTTAGCTTTTTTTCTATTTTTAATTAGTTTACTATTTTCATAGTTAATGTTTACAATTACTTACAATTTACTTTTAATGTCATTAAGCAGAATGAGCATGATTGATCTCGAGCACATAAGTGTAACTACTTGGTAACCTAGTAGCACTATCACTTGGTATGCCCAATAGTGAGATACTTGGTAATCCGAGTAGTAGTTGCATGAAGTCCAAGGTATGACTGGAAGATCAAGACCAACTACTCATTGCATAGGCTAGTTTAGATTTGTTTTATTGTTGCTTAGATTTAGAAACTTTTACCTTTACTTCATGTTGATTAGAAGCACAATGGCCAGTGCAACATTAATATCATATACCTCATCATGAGTTAAACCACGCACATTGATTTTACTAGCTCATATGGAAAGACAACAATAACAAATGCTAACTAATTACTGGTATAATCACATTGTCTTATTTGAGAATTTTGACTAGGATTGTGCATGAACACTCATATCTTGTATGCTTGGTTACTCTAATGCTCGTCATTGGCACCATTGCTGGGGAAAATTCAATGTTATAATAAGTAATTAATTTTCCAAAGTTTGTTATATCAAAACTATCACATCCCCATTTCCAAATGATGTGGTTGCCTAATGAAGATGGTGTCTCTTAATAACAAATGTTATTGTTATCTTAACAAGACTTGAAAAGGTAGTTGTGATTAAGACCCAAAATGGCATGTTGTAATAATGGACATGTCTCGTGAGGTAACCTTTGGGGGTTTGACTGAAGGCATTTATACCCAGGGTTAGAGGTCGTGCTAGCATGAGAATGGTGGAGCTAGTACACGCAAGTCATGGGATGACAAAGTTGGTATAGGCAAGTCATAAGAAGTTGAGTGAAGTGTGATAGGAAGTGGGCTTGCCATCCCTTTTGGTTGGATTATGCGCCTAATCATGGTGGAAATAATGGATTGCCTCTAAGGTATAGATGCTAAAGGTAGAAAACCCTAACAAACACTCTCTTAGGGCATGATCCAGATACACTTTTCCATATCAATAAAGCATTCTTTTCTTTCTTTTTCTACATTTTTCCTATTATTTCCTTTATACATAATGCTAAATATAACTTATATTTCACATTCGTATATTTTCTTTATATGCATAATGTCTAATATATCGTATATTTGACGTTTGCCATGACATTTGGAGATGAGATGTCATAATTGGTATCAAAGCAAACCATGACCCAAGGACCATTCAAAACCATGGGCTGAACTACAACATGAACTTGATGATAAACCTTGAAGCTACAACACATGGAAAGCCATTGATCATCACAAGATGTACCATATATTTGTGATGCAAGTCAGAAGATACCTTTCCATTGACTTTACAAACAATGAACTAGGCATCTAAATCCTAACAACTAACAAAATTTCTTTCATGGATATCATTAACTGATGAAGATTTCATCGCACCTCATCAAAATTCATCAATTACAAGAGTTGTTGGTAAGATAATGATACACCGATCAAGGTAACTCTTACCCATCTTAATATTATAATTATTAATCGATCAAGGACATTGTTAAATTTCTTTTAAGAAAGTTAGTAAGCATGACTTGAATTAATCTTATTTTGTTAAAATTTACTATCCAAGTAATCTAGAAGATTTCAAGTTACCGTATATCAGCCTAAAAATGTTAATCTAACAAAATAGGCTAGTTTGGTCCTTTTAAATCTTGAAAAATCAACTTCATTTTTGAACCTTAAGACTATGTCCAATGTGCAGTACTCATTTAGACGATTCCAATGGTACAAATTTTGTCTCAATCAGGTTTACGGTTTAAGAGATATTGACATTTAAATTTTTTTTGTTATGTGTGTATTAAAATAATATTAAATTATTAAATTATTAATTTATTATTGAACAAAAAAATTGTCAAAATTTTAGCATTAGAAATCAACGTAGAATTGTTATTTACCCACGGAACCACCATGTCAACTACCAAGGCAAGGTAGAATAAAATAATAATAAAAAGTTAAAAAAAAACTTCAAATTTTTTTTTGAATGGGAGGTCATTGGTTCAAACCTAAGTTGCAATAGTTTTAATTTAAAAAAAAGAGAGATACATATATATATATAACATTATTTGAAAAAACAAAAATGGGGACAAGAGGTCTTGGGTTCAAACCTGAGCCCCAACAAATATATATATATATAATAATTTTAACAGCGGTTAGGCCTGCAGCCAGCAATAGCCAGTTCGCTGGCAGGGCGTAGCCAGACCACTAGCAGGCTGTGGCTGCAGAGGGTTGGCCCCTTGGGCCATGCCCAAGGGCATCCAAGAGATGCACGCATTGGCCACCGACCGAACCGCCGCCTAACCTCACTCACAGAATTTCGTCAGCATTGGCCTTGTAGTTGAACACATGGAACCAGAATCAGCCCTCACAAAACATACAACACAATGCTCCTGTGGCTGCTACAGCACCTGTCCGTGCCAGTGCTGCCACACATGCAGATTTTTTGATGTGCTGCGGCAGTTGCATCTTGTGCGAAAGAATGAACATGAAGCATAGCTGTCGTTTTGCGAAATCCATGTTCATGTGCTCGTTCTCGTTTTCCTCCTTATTCGAATCCACGGACGATGTCACACTCACAGAACATACATTGCACAAGTTTAGGCATCACATGAAATCCTAGCCATGCCTATACGCAACTTGCCACAGCCCAGTCATAGATGCAAAGGACATAGCCCTACTGCGCTGCACCTGCCTGCCACACCATGCACCACTGTCGTTCAAGAACACCAAATCCTTGCCTGCTGCCTACTGAACACACCACCCATCACTGCCTCCCATGTTGTCTATCACTACCTTCCACGTCGCTCATCATTGCAACCCATGTTGCCCATCACTACTTCCTGCGTCGCCTATCATTGCCACCTATGTTGTCAATGACTGCCTCTCATGCCACCCATCGCTGTCACAAGTGCTACACATCACTACCTCTAGCACCGTTGCGTGGACCTTGAAATGACGCGCATTTCCCATCACTACCTGCTGCATCGCCTATCATTGCAACCTATGTTGTCCATGATTGCCTCTCATGCCACCCATCACTGTCACAAGTGCTACACATCACTACCTCTAGCACCATTGCGTGGACGTTGAAATGGTGTGTCATTGTGACGGTTCTCCCTTATATAATGGAAAATTTTCAATTATCCATCAACTAATGAAAAAAATTGAGATTCCTGTTAATATGTCAATTAAGAGAATATTCAAATTTTTGTCATTAAATTGTTAATTTAAATTAGGAACTTGTGAAAATAGTTTACAACTTTAGAATTTGAAATAGTGGTAGCAACAAAGATAAAAATTCTATAATTAAACACGCTTGGTTTAAAGTAGAACTAGGATGGGTAACCTCTTGGAAAATTCTATAATTAAACATGCTTGGTTTGAAGTAGGATGGGTAACCTTTTGGAAAGTCTTGTTTTTTGTGCTAAAGGTCTTAGACTCTATAAGCCCTAACTTTTGATTTTGGAAGTCTTTTTGGATGAATGAAGAGTCGTTTCCTATAGATTTCAACCTTCTGAACCTAATAGTAAAGTCAAATCCATCCCAAGGTACCTTGAAAATTAGGATTTACTCCTTGCCCAATATAGTGCTTCGAGATCCTCAAAAGTTATACCTATTATAAATAGTTATTGTAAAACAAGCAAATATCCTCTAAAGAATAATTAAATTATGAAGAGGATTTATGATAAAAATACTATTAGAATTGTCTAGGCTCAGTTTTAATAGTATAAGTAAAATATCATTGTTGCTCTGAAATAAATTTCCTCTTCTTGGTTCTAATCAAGCATTTATATCTGTTATTCTTATTTTACATTTTTTATGTTCAATATAGCCTAAAAGTAGTTCTTATCAAACCATGTCTTCTAATACCTTCTTGTTTGTACGTACAACTTGCTTAGTAGCTATAACTAAAATTTATCAACCCCTTATGCTATCTTTCAAGAATCCATTTTTTATGAGTTACATCCATGTATATTTTTGACTTTTGGAATGACTTGATTTGGTAAGACACTTGATTTAAAAGCTTATGGTCATAAGTTCAATTCTTGTGGGTAATTCTAAGTTATATAAATTTCTAATTGGGCTCTATATCTTGGGGTGTTCCTATGTTTCACTTATTTTGAGTTGTAGTACACCCCAACTTTAGGATAACTTTGTATAAATTTTTTTTTCTATTTCTATTTTTTATATTTTGAAGGAACCACCACTTGAAGTGATGGTAAGGTGGTTGTTTCTCAAGTCATATGATCTCAGTTTGAGTTTGGGTGTAGAAACTTGAAAGACGTTAAACTTTTGCTCATCTATTGACACTCCTAGGACCCCGCCTTTGTGAGATGTGCATTGAGCCTATAGGTGATGATCCATTTTATTTTTTGTTGTTTGAGAAAAAAATAAATTTACAACAAAAGCTCTACATGATGATGCCAAGACTCTACTAAATCATTCCTAATTTTCAATTCTTTAATAAATTCAATGTCTTCGTAAGAACATAAAAGAAAATCAATGCAAGAGTTACCCTAAATTCCTCTAAAAGTAAATGATCAAGATTGAAGAAATCTAGCAAGGCCATTGCAAATGAGAGGATAAAAAATTTGTCCATTCTAATAGTTATTGACCTATTTTATTAATAGTGTCTTCTTTAAAAAGTTGTTCAATTGTAATCTTTAATAATTTCTAAATTATTAGACATTATGTTGCCACTTAATAATTTTTGTTTAGTGGGAACCTATACTTGAACAATGTTTCAACATAAAAATCATAACCATTTCTTCATTCTGGATAGAGTTAAACAAACAAAAGGATATGATAAATTTTGCCACAAGTGCAAAGACATTATTTAATAGTTTCATTATTCAACATGCCACCAAATATATTTAACAATTATGTATTTTTAAAAAATTCATTCTTAGAAAAATCCCTACTTACGGAGAAATGGTAAATGTATTTTTGAAACTAAAACCTAAAGATTTACTTACACTGAGACCCCTTTGCTTCAAAATTTCTTTTACAGAATTTTCTATTTGATGAGAGCGAGTGGAGTATGGGCAACTAGTATCTCTTCGTCATATACAAGAAATTTGACATTTTGGGAAATCAAACTAGGGCATCTTGGAAAATTTAGTTAACGGATGCCTAGAAAATTGACAAGGTGAAGGCCAAAAATTAGTTTAATCAAATAAAATTTGACATATTTCAAAGTAGTTCCTTCAAAATTAGGGCTACTACCTTTGAAATTACAACCACTACATCATTCTTGCAGGAACATAAAAATCTAAATTTGAAACTCTGAAAAATAAATAGAGAAAATATACATATGTTTTAGGCAGTTAGCACAAAGCTTGTGTAAAACTAGGGCCAAGTATAGAAAAAATTGGGTGATGTGGTAGTAACCAGGAACTAACACCTTCAATCTTTTGAGCAAAGTCACTATCAAAGGAACAAACATCTTCATTCTTCTGAACAAAGTAAGCAGGAGTTCGTAGTGGAGTATGGGTCACGAAAGCGTGGTAGAGTATGGGCAACTTGCACATGGTATTTGTCGCACATGAGTTCATGATTTTGAAAAAGTGTTTATGATTAAGGTATATTATAAATGTTCATTGTAATAAAGCTGAGCAAGAACATGGAATGTTTATTTCAAATATTCATGGTTTTACAGGTAATCCTTTTCATAGTTAAAATATCATTTATTGAATCTAAATTTAAACCATAACTATAATCCTGCCACTACATAGATAGTGCTATGTGAGCAATGAATGATGTGGCTTCGATCCTGTCCTATGATTGATGAAGATGTCCGACACCCCCCGCTCGTATTATTTTGTTTTTCAGCGTCGAGATGGTGGAGCGGAGCTGATTGACGGTGCTGTACTTGGAGGTGTCGAGGTTGTAGAGTTGGCCCAGAAGATACCCCTACGCTGCCACGCTCTACGATGGTGGTGGGAACCACACGTCCATAACACCTGCTGCGGCCGCACCTGCTGCGGCCGCGTCGTCGGCTAGTTTGGCAATGACGTTGTACCAAGGACATGACCCACTCGTGGCCATGCCCAGTTAAATGCCTGCAGCAGCACCCTCACCTGCACCGCTGCTACTGCTATCACGAATAATATCATCATTATCGAGGAGATGTTTGCTGCACTGTTTTTTCTTCTTCTTTTTTACTTGTTTGTTCTGATTCAACTCCAACCATCTTTTATAGCACTGCCTGGTGGCTGAGTTCCCTGGCTTGGCGAGACATCGACTCCGGCAATTTAAAGTTGATTTCCTATTCTGTGTTCTCTGCCATTAGCTTTAGTTTTAGGTAGTTATTAGAGATCACCTATCCATCCATACCTAGCCTTGATGGTTATCCTCTTTAATTTTGCTATGGTAAATTATATAAGCCCTAGATTTATGGTTATCCTCTTTAATTTTGCTATGGTAATTGTGTCTCTAAATAACTATTTAAATGTTCTATTCACACCATTATTCAACGAAAGTAATATCTATAAATTAGGACAACGAAAGTAATATCTATAAATTAGGATAGGCGTTGAGATGAAAAATGTGTTACTCCGTAAATAATAAAAATCACCCTCATTATGCTAGCCTTATCCTAAGAAAATACCTATATTTTTTAGTTTTATTTTTGTTTATTTGCATATTGGAATCTAAAATAATTAAAATATAGGTACACTCCAAGACATGTAATGAAATTAGACCTTTATAACTCAACATTGCCTAAGTAGAATTAAACCCATAAACATCCTTCTTTGTCAAGACCCTGAATTATATTGGGTATGATATTTAGTTTTTCTAAGTTACCAAACTATTGAAGTTAATTTCCTTGAAAGAAGTTAAGTAGCAAGGTCAAGCTTTACCATCTAGAACATTGTCATCTTGCCATATTTTCTTAATGGAAGAACTACAACTACATTCATTGGCCCTGGAGATAAATAAAGAATAGGAAGCTTCTTAACCTTTATTTTATTCCTTATTTTATCTATTTTTCTTTCTTTATTTAATTTCTACTCTCTTTTTTTTTGGAAAAAATCGAGCAAATTGTTATTCCCAAAAAGGAAGGCTATACATCAGTACAGCGTAGGCCAGAGCTGCTGGCCCCACACCGACCACAGACCCCAACCTTGGTTCCCTGCGAACCGCAACCGCTGTGGGGCATGACTGCAAGCAGGCAGTATGCCCCATTCCCAAACCCTTAACCAGAGCTTCTAACCGATCCGGGTAGTATGCCCCATTCCAAAACCCTTAATTTCTACTCTTGAAATTAGGTAAACAAAATATTCTCAAGTGATACAAGTTAAGAATAATGATTTTTCCTACTTTCACTTGGGTAACCAAAAAATACAAGATGCAGATACTATAACTTTGGTTAATGCTTGTACTTTGTAGTTGATAGAATATTAATTCACCTTGTGTTATTACTAGGAGAATTAATTTAATTTATTAACATGGTAGATTTATTTTTCTTAGATCTCTTTCTCAATTATATTTTTATTATATATTAAATAGGAGAATATTAAAACCATAAAAGGAGAAATAAAAGCATTAGAGCATGAAGAAAGATCCATATGAGGACTTATTTGAGAATGAAAAAATGCTTAGGGTTGTTTATCACTATTGTATTTCTAAATGGTGTTATTTCATAACTATGAGGTGTAACTGTTATTATAAGATCCTTAATGAAAATTTTCTCTTGCCTTTTACAATTGTCTACATTTGTGTTAAACCTTTTGCTTGACTAGTTAGTGAATATGCTTAGGATTTTGCTATACATCCTTCCAAGAGATATTTCATTTTCTCAACCATTGAATCCCTTGAGAATACCAACTATGGTCTTATGAATCCTTAAGAACTACTTTAGAGAATTTGTCTTGCCTTGAGATATGTAAGCTATAAGTGTATATAATAAATTGGCATAAGGATTTTACTTCTAAAGATAATAAATCATATTTACATAATAACATTGAGTAAGGTGTTTGCATCTTCACATTTAACTCATTAAGAAGAAAAGTGGAGTAGGTTCACTCTAATAATTAAATCATCTTTAATGCACTAAATACAAATATTATGCAAAGATAAAATTATATGATAGAAATCAAGAAAACTAGCTATCTTCAATTAATTTATTGGAAGATTAGAATAGGGTTCACAAAATCCAAAAGCATTCAAAATCTATCACACTCAACTGATATTGCAGAGCATGACCATACAATTGTTATTCTCAATGCAAGGCACAACTAATAGAAATCTCTCTCATAACCCAGAACTAAGATCTCAACTCACAAGTGAAATACAAGAGAATTGAACACATAGATCAACACACCACAAGTTGATCTTGGAGTTGCAATCACCAATTATACTCATCTAATATATTAACCCACTCTCAATAGCGTTCTCTCTCACTCCTTGAGCATACAAGCTCTTTCTTCTTGCATACAAGCTTTTCTTCTTTCTCATGGATAGATACATACATAATTATAGAGATCCCAAATCCTAGGAAGCTTTCTATTTGCCTTTCTAAATATCTTTCAAAACGATCTAGAGTCTTTCAAATGTTTTCCAATTGAAATGCAATGTTAGAGAATCCTTCCCTTGCCATCTTAGACATCTCTAGTTTTACTTAGATGTCTAGTATGAAAGACCTAGTTTTGGGTGATATGTCTACTATTTTTTGTAGCCATCTACTTTGGTCCATAGACATCTATACTCATAATTAGACATCTAATGTGAGATGTCTATCTTTCTAGTTAGACGTCTATCTTGTAGGTGCCAAAAATAAAAATTCTTATTTTAATTCCTGAAACCTTCAAATGCCTCTAAACAAGTTCCCATAAGCCCTAGAATCCTCTAAACTTATCAAAATGAGCCAAAACATCTCTAAACATGAAAAAACATCTAAGAATCTTCATCATAAGAAATTAACATAAGAAGACACAAAAATAGGAAACACTTGTCCAAGTCTCCTACAAGTGCAAAAACCTACAAAAATAACTTGTAGGAAAAACACAAGAAAATTGAAAGAGGTGTTCGTACACCAGCTCTCCCATCCTTCAAAAAGTGAATTCATGTGAATAAGAGAGTAGGGGTAGATGTGATCCCCCACTTAACAAGTTTGGTCTCATGGATCCATACAACATCATCAATGGATTAATCCTTCCAATGAATCAAGTATTCATGCCTCTTGACTCCCCAAGTGCTAGAAGCTTTCCTCCACTTTAGTACAATTGTCTTCCTCTCCACCAAAGGCTTGGACTAATCAATAGTCCCCTTCAACTCATCAATGTTACCTTGTATGGTCTCATCATCAACTGGTCCAAGATAGTGCAAAAGATTTAAAAAATTAAATACAAAAGACATACCAACATCATTTGGTAAATCAATCTCAAAAGAATTATCATTAATTATATCCTTAGTTTTGAAAGGCCCTATCTTCTTTGCTTTCAATTTGAAGAAGTTAATACCTCTCAATTGCTTTTTCCTTAATTACATTCAAATCAAGTCACCAATATCAAAATTAGGTTTCTGCTTATCCTTAGTCCTCTTGAGGACTCTCTCTTTAGCCTTATTCTCAAGATTTAATTTTACTTGTGCATGGAGATCCCTCATCTCTTACAAAAAGTCAAAACTAAGTTGAGCTTCACAATCAAAGCTCTTAAAAGTATCCACCATCTTTGGACAAAACCCATAGTTCATCTAAAATGAACTTTTTCCAATTGTAACATGAAAAGCCTTATCATACAAAAACTCAACCTTCTTCTTCTTTATGTTAGAAAGTCTCTTACTAATCCTTCCTCCATCAAAATCATAATGTAGATTACCTTCACACTATTCATCCATTTCACAACTAAGATAATTAATTTCATTAGTATTAATGTTCACATCAACATCAATAATGATCTTCTCATAATAACTACTATCATAGTCATAATCATTAGGAAAATTATCATTATTAGTCTTGCTCTTACCGACAATGGCATCCAAAGTTACATTGCTTCCATCATGCACAACATAACTCAAAATATCATCACAATTATCACAATGATCATTATGCTCATCATCACAATGAAACAAATCACTACCAAGCTGAAGTGAAAAACTAGAATCCAACACACTAGCTTCCACATAAGAGACATTATTACCATCAACAAGGTAAAGCTTAGACTAACTTACCTCATCATGGGTTCTCTTATCCATCTTTGGTTCAACTTGATCTTTAACATGTGGTTGGTTTTTTACTCTCATCATAGCTTAAAGCTTCAAGATTCCTCATAGAGGTCTCCAACTTCAATGGTTTCTTCTCTTCAAAGGAATCATCATCAGCTTCTACAACCCATCTTGGAGGTACCAGCTCAAAAGAAAAATTCTTCTTCATGTCTTGAACATCATATTTATCACCCAAACAATCATTCTTTCACATACCTTGACTAGAAGACTTCCCTCTCTTCCATGAGATAGCCTTAACTTGGCAAAGAATCTTCTTTCCTTTGTTGCAAGGTATAGAACAATTACAAAGGGAATGAGTATCATACCTTGTAGTGATGTTCTTGATCCTTATTGAAGAAGTCCCTTGATCCTTGACACTCCTTTGGCCTTGATCTTTCACCTACCATAACTTAGGAGTTAAGAACTCTTCTTTATCAACCATGTACACCATCTTCGACTATGAATATTTCTTGGTCTCTTTGATGAAGCTCTTGGTTTCTTCTTTTGAAACTTTTGAGTATTAAGCACTCCCTTACTCAATAAGAGATGCCTACGAAATCCTTTTGTCATTGATCTCCACTTCACCAAACCTTTCATCTTCCTTCTTGAAGACCTTTGGAAATTTCTCCTTCAAGTCTAGCACACTTTTAAGAAGTTTAACCTACATATCATCATGGTTAGTAGAAAATGTTGCCATAACTATGAAACCAAAACTAGTTTCATCATGTTGATTAATATATTCCCTCTCTCCTTGAAGGATTAAGAAATCATTAACTAATTTTTGTTGTCTCACTTATTTAGTTGTCATAGGAATCAAATTATGGATTCCATTAGTTCTACCAACACTCCACACATTTCTTGCTTCATCAAACTAAGCCCCATTTTCAAAATTCCAAGGTATACCAAGAATTACATTAGCATAATCTATTGGAAGCACATCACACTTCACAACATCATGAAAAATTCCAATTTTAAAATTCAAAGTACATTACTCCCTTACCTCTTAGGACAAATATTTAGACAACCAATTCACCTTATATGATGTCAAATGAGGATTAGTTACCAATCCTAATCTAGCAACTATCCTAGAATAAATAACATTTTCTTAGGCTCTCCCATCAATCAAGACATGAATCCATCCCCTACTAAGCAAATAGCTAGCTCCAATCTAAAACAACAATTTCCTATCAAGATGATCTCCTCTATTTACATTCCCCATGAATGTACAAGAATTTAATTTAGAAATATTTTCAATCTTTGAAGCATTAGCATTACCTCTCTGAAGAGCTTGGCTGAATGTCTCCTCAACCTCCATGGTTTGCATATCTTTGCCCTTAGCTACCTTGTAAAGTAGACATTTTCATTACTTATGTCTCCATTCTCCATGCTTGAAGCACTAAATTTTAGATGAGTTGCTATCTTGAGCCTTATCTCCCTTACTTAGGTCCTTATTGGTTTTATCCTTCTCATCACCTCCTTCAATATTCTTATCTTGTTTGTCCTTGTCTTTAGATTTAGACTTGGATCCTTTATTATATCTAGATCCTTTCTCCTTCCTTTTAAAAGTTTGTTTACTTCTATTTTTGAATGCACCTAATTTCTTCTTAGCTTTGAGTGCCAAATTGACGAGCAACGAGTAGTCCCTACATCTAATCATAAAAATCACTAGTGTTTACTAAGCAATCCAATCGAATTCCATAGACTTTAGCTCCCTAAGTACACTAAGTCTAGGTAGTGAATCTAATGAACGTGATCATTTTCTTCTCAGTTTCACTTGTGAGGTGCAAAGATAGGGTTAAGTGTAACTAAGACATATGATTTTTATCATTTTATATTTATTATTTAAATCATCTAAGTGGTAGAAATAATGTAATTAAATGTTTAATTAATCTAATAATAGCTAATATCTTAATTAGTCCTATCATAAACATCCATTCCCATTTACCATACACATCTTGAATCACATTGCAATATTACTAGGTTACCAAGTGTTAAGCGCTACTAAGATTACCAAATATTAATATATGCTCAAAATGGTTGTACTTATGCCCAAAATGGTTGTACTTATGTGTATGAATTAATCACTAATTAATCAATTAATCGAATGCATTAAATGAAATTTCTCAAATAATAAATCCATTAAGTAAACATTAAACTAATTCCAAGTGCTGCAAGGTTTATGAAGAAAGCTCATCTTTATTTCTATTCACACTAAGGTGATTAGGTACACCAGTGCATGAATAAAGATCTATATACTTCTCACTCCTAGTATAAGCACATAGCAAATATTCTAACTTTCAAACAAATAAAATGCAAGAGCTTTTCTAGGATACTAAATAATGGATGCTATATATGTGGCTAGTGAGCATGTATTTATAAGAAAAATAAGACATTGCATCAAGGGGATCACATCAACGCATCAAACCATGTGTTTACATGACCACGTTAATGGGATTCTATTGATAGGATTATGTCAACAGCATCCTGTCGACACACCCTGAAAAACACACTTCATATTACCCCCATGACTAAATGAAAACTTGTCCTCAAGTGAACCAAAGGAGAAATAAGTTTCTTTACAAAATTTTAGGAGGGTATGAGATTATTAATTAACTAACTAACACATAAATTGAAACAAACAAACACTAAATATCCAAGTGTATGGATTTACAATCATTACAAAATTTCATCTTCATGACAATAAAATTGAACACCATGACAAAAACTGATAGCACATCTCCTTTGGTAGCTTTGAATATGAGAAGAAAATCAAATGGTCCTAGGTGGTGGAGGTTCCTAAGAATCTAAAGAAGTTTCTGCTACCTCTAGTGCATGTGATTATTATGGTTAAGGTTGTGGTTGTGGTTGTCTGATTGTAATTGCAACTTCTGGTAGAATATGAAAAGCATCCAATAATGCTTTCTTCTTCTCCTCCTTACTCCTAGGATCCTACATGGTCCACATAGCATCACCAATGTGGATTGGTATGGAAACATCCCAAGGATAGGGCATTGCAGGAAACAACTCCTTAACATTGATAAACTAGGTAGCAAATTGTTTGTGCTCAATGTTAAGTACTCTGATTGCATATTGCAGCTCCTGGAAGTCATTCATGCTTTTATTTAGGTTCTCTATTATTAATCTTTCATGAGTGAACTTCACCTTGAGAACCTTGAGTACCACATTGGTTGTTTCCAAATTTTGTTTTATTTCTTTATGGTACTTAAACTCTACCTTGCACAAAAGGTACATGCCCGTCACTTGTTTTTTCAATTTTAACCTTAGCCTTTTGACGGTTAGCATTGCTAGATTTAAGTAATAGAGGTTGGAAATCTCCATGTACTCCATCATTTTCTTGATCTGCAGATTGTTGAGGTAGATTTTAGATTTGTTATATTTATTCAGTCCATCAAAGATGGGCTACATTATATCACCTTCTTATTAGAGCTACTTGAGGGCCTCATTCAACTTTACCTTCACTAGTTGGATATGTTTTTTGTTTATCTCTTGATACAAGCTAACCTAGTCCCTTTAATGGTTCATGATCATTTTAACTTTGAGGGCATTGTTTTCCAAGGTAGTGATTTCAATTGTAGACTTTCGACAAAGGACACACACCTCCTACATCGAGATATTTCAATTTTCTCATTGTTATTAGATGAATTCTACCATTTGATTCTTTTGCATTTTGACATTTTGCAGGTGATAGTTCTCCTAGGTTAGCTTGATTTTCTCTTGGCATCTACTAAGGATTGATTGAAGATTTCCAACTCCTTCACATACTTAGCATCCTAAAGTTTTGCTTGAAGCTATTAAAAAGGTTCATACCATGCTATGTTCTAGCTAAGTATAATGGAATTAGCGACATAGGCTTTCAATTCTGCAACTTTAGCAACCAATCATCGATTCTACTCTATGGTTACCTCAAGTTGGGCATTGGCAATGAGGACCTTGCTCCAAGCCTCAAGCAGCTTTGACTGGTTTGCTAAAATAGCTTCCAGGATATCAAAGATATCTAGAATTGGTTTCCTAGTTCCTACTAATTGGTCTAGCAACTCCTTGTGCTACGTTGCATTGAATTTTCAAGTTCCTGCTCCTATGGACACCTACACATCTCTAAGTATAGCAACATCTAGTATAGATGTCATAGGGATGTTGAGTAAATTGGCGACTCTATCAGCAACCACCTCTACAACTATTTCTTGCTCTTGGTGCTATTGAGAGAGGATCATTGTTACCTCTCAAGTTCTAGAATTCGATCTTGTAGGCTCTTACATTCTTTGAGTAGAAAACATTAGTGTCAAACCCTCCATCCCATTGATTGAAAGTGCCACCTCATTGAGATTACTTAATGTTGTCTTGTAGACAGAGGGTTCGCCACCACTTGGTCCTACTAGTTGTTGCTATAGGAGTTACTCATGGAGTTTGTACATGCACTCAATAGTAGCGTGAAACTCTAGTGTTGATTGTTCATGAGTGGGTAGTGGTGGTTGTTGCTCCTCTTATAGCACCTTGGCAGGAACTTTATCCTTTATCATTTCCATCCAAGAGGCTACAAAAGCATGTCTAATGTTAACATTGGTGTAGTGGGAAATTCCTCTTCTTTTGCATAATTTCTAGATGAGACATGGAAAGGGGATTGTCTTCCTTCCATGTTCATTTTCTTTGAACCACTTCTCTATCTTCAGATAAATTAACTATGGGAGGTTGACAGGAAATTTCTTGCATTGAGTGACGCATGTACGAGTAGAGAAGGTTGTTACCTTGCTAGGCATCATCATCAGATGAAGGTGATAGGCTACCATCTTGAGATATGCATGCTATTCCATTGTGCACCATACTCCTTATGATCAACTCTATAGCATTGTTGGATTGACTCCTATTTTACCTTTAGGTCTACTTGTGTTTATACTTTTGCCAAGGTTGCTCTAGTTTCTAGCAACTCAAGGACCTTAGAAATGGCCTTCATTGAGTAGGACATAGAAATTTCCTTGATCTTCATGGTGGCATCACCCTACATGTTATTCCAAAAGAGATATGTTTCTCCCATGTACCATTCTCTACTCAAAGTGAGAATGGATCACAGGGAGAAAGTCTAAAGTTAAGCTTGACATCTTCTAGGGAAAAGTCTAGGAAACATCCAAAGTTTAATTTAGGGGGAACCACTTTTTAAATATCCCTAAATCCAATTTGCCTCAAGCAAGACTCCATCAGAGTGACCTCAAGGTTTGGTCATGGTCTAGGTGTCTCATCCTAGTGGGATTGCTCTATTTCAACTTCTGGATTTTGATTGACAGATTACACTTTGGGGTCCTTCCAAATAGGTCCCATTGTAGGAGTCTCAACTACCTTCTCTTGGGATGACTCCTCTTCCTAGCTTCTTTTAATTCTAGGCTACTTGGCCCTTGGTTGGGATGGTCCTACTTCCTACGAATGCTTAGGTTTAGGTGCCATCTCTAATCACAACAAGACCAAGGATTAACATTTGATGTGTAACTCAAAACATTTAGGTACATTGTCTTTTGAATTAGTTGTACTTGTCTAAGTTGCAATCATGGTAAATTAATTATTTTAATATTATTTTATTACTATTATTATTAATTAGATGGCTACCAAAGTTCATTGGAAAGGTTTAACACTCATTAATTAGTTATTTTAATATTATTTTATTAGTTAAACCTTCTAGAAATTAGAAAATTTTCAAAAAAAATTCATCAAAAACCTAAGGTTTGTGGCCCCCACAATGTATAGCTCATCTATGATAGCTATAGAAATGAAGAACAAGGTAAATCGGATAAGCAATGTGAAAGCTATGGGCTTAAGAACATTCTTGGCTCTTGAAATAACAAAAACTCCATTACCATTTGGAAGTAAATGGCAAAAATTTTCAAAGTGTTACACTTATAGATTTTTATGACTCCATTGACAAGATCCCATAGATGGGGTCATGTCAACACAAGGGGCTACGTCGACAGGATCATGTCAACGTGACCAAAAGATAACAATTTTTCTTTAAAAATTTAAAGAAAAATATAGAGTTTTTGCTTGCAATTAGAGTCCATAGATATCTAGAAAGGCCAAAAACATCAAGAAATGCTCAAAGAAGGCTAGATAATTCACAAAAAAGAATATTTATTGGTAGAATGATTAGAGAAAACTTTAAAGAGGAGTGCAAAACTAGATGTAATCAATGTGGAATATGAATGATCTAAATGTGAAAATGTCTAAGGGATGAGGAACATAACTAGTCCAACCAAGGAGTATGCAAGTGGATCCTCCCCATAGTAGGCTTATGTCTTTAATTCCCTTGCATGCCCTCAAACCAAGGATTCTATGGGCCCCGTAGATAATTAACGGTTATGATAAGTTAAGAACTAAATCCCATAAGAAACTATCTAAGAATTTTGACACATCAAACAAAATATGAAAAATAGTAGTGAGGTGAGTTATGGGAAGTAGAGGTGGATGAGGTGAAGAGTGGAATGGAGTCCTGTATCATGGTCACATGAAGTCCCTTGTGCATTGTATGGCTAATATGACCTGATAACATTCATCCTTAGTGTGAATCATAACCAACCACATTTTGTGACTTTACATTAACACTCCAAGACTCTTCCACCTCATTAAGATATAAGAATATCCCCATAGATTAATTACCATTGCTAAAAGAAAAGAAAAGAGAAGTAGGAAGTCAAATGGGCCTTAGTTAGAGGGGACATTCAAGCATGAGTAACATATCTTTCTGGTTCCATAACCAATGCTTGTAGACTGTTATTTTGTCTAAGGGCTCTATTTTGAATTCTTATTATGTCTTTTTTTTTTGTGTTTTCAATTTTTGTTTTTTTTATGAGAACCACACCATGCAAAGACTTTTAGCTTCTTGTTATTGCTTGATAGTGAAATGGTGAGAAATCCATGAAAACACTCATGCATCCAAGAGGGTAGGCAAGTACAGAGAGCATAAAATCCCATTAAAGTCACACCATTTTCTATCTATTTAATCCTTCCCAAGTTTAAAAAATACCATGATCATAAGTTCTTTATAAGTTTCATTTAAGAAGGGATTACATATTTCCAAAACAAGGGAACAACATAGAGTTTTGTGGATGAGTGGATGACATGGACTCACTACCTGTAATCATGAGAAAGAAACCATGTCTTCGTTATCAACACCAAAATTCAAAGATAGAATTTTGACATTAGTAATAAATAATATTATAGTACAAACCATCATTAATCAACAGCAGCGGTTGCACTTAGTCCTGATGGCACTCAAGAAAAACAAGAAAAAACATAAGAAAAGAACTAGAAAAATCCAAATAATGTAAAGTAAAATATAAAAGAAATTATAAAATATTTAAGATAGAAAAAAATGTATAAAAAATGATGTGAAACAAAAAGTGAAAAAGCATTTATTATTTCTTGATTCAAAATGGGGCATCTCCCCCATGACTAAGTTCATGACCGAGACAAGAACTACTAATTGGATTATATGCTTCCATGCATTCTTTGAATAGTTTAGCATTCTCATTTGCAAGCCATTGGTTATCCTTTGATGTGGTGGATATTTTGTTAACCCAATTTTGCACACACTCTTGTTCCTTATGTTCGTTGTGGGCTGGTGTAGGAATTAAGTGAATGCTTTGAACCTTTAGTCCATAGTTGCATATGTTGTTATTACTAATAATGCATGGAATGTTCTGTCTCCCCTCAATGATAGGTTTATCTTTTATGTTTTTTGTTGGGGTGGTGATAGTTGTTGGCTCTTGCATAGGATTTGGAGACATTAAATTGACAACGAAGGATGTTGCATGAATGCAAGAATAAGATTGAAGTCCCTTTAAATTAGAATAATTGATATGGCCTAACCATTTATGCAATAAATTTGTATCCTTCTTGTAGTAACTATAGCTTCATTATCATCCTACAAACATATATCAACTCCTAAAGTATACATTGTGCCAATGTTTTTACCCTTCAAAATTAGAAAGACACATAGTTGCCCCAAGGAAAACCTTCAAGGTAAAAACCCCCAGTAAAAATTAGCTCTTAGATTATTAGCATTAGCACAGCTTCAAGATTGAAGCATGAATAGAATCAATGATAATAATGGTAAAGAATTGTAGGGAAGGATTACAGGTTAGGCATTGACCACTATTGTGTTTTTTTATTGTCTTAAGGATGCTCCCTTAGAGCTCATTATATATTGCTCAGGTTACAAAATAAATCCAAAAATAAAATGGATAAGGTAGTTTATTTTGGTGGGGATTGGTATAGGACCAAATATAAAATAGATAAGAATATAACAAGGCCGTAATATCTAGAGAAAACTAAGGCAGATTTGTATTCATCCACCTTATAGCTCCTATGTGAACAATCTAACCATTATTTGCTTTGTTTAAAGAAAATATTGTAGATGATTTAGATGCAATAAAATCAATAGCAAGCTCACTCTATATGATTTATTTGTAGACTTACATTACTTTCTAATTTTTCTAACTCTATTTTTTCCTTCTATTTGAGTGATGCTTTCCAAGCTTTGTAACCACAACAGTCCCTCTTCATGTGACCAATTTTGTGGAAAAACCACCATTCAATCCTACTTATAGAAGTTTCTCTATGTTTACTTCTTTCACTACTTTAATTAGGTTCATTTCTTTGATCACATTTATTAGATCTACCTCTATTTAAAACTATAAAAGCATTACCTGATGATTGACCCTATCCTTCAGGTAATCTTTTTTCTACATCTTAAAGAGTAGAGACTACATTATCAAAAGAAGTATTACCGATACTCATAGAGGTAGTAATATTTGTAATACTTAGATTCCAAGATTCATGTAAAGAATTTAAAACCACATAACACTTCATTGGCTTTGGAATTATCACTCTATATTCTTTAAATTTAACAAAATCAATTATCATATCATCTAGATGCTATTGCAAAGAAACACCTTTTTTCATCTTTGCATTAAAAACCATTTTATAAATATGAAACTATGAAGCTTTCTCAAACTTGTTTTTCAACTTTACCCAAAGAACATGAGGATTTGTTTCATTAGAAAGAGATGACAAAATTCCATTACAAAAACAAGGATGGATCAATGTCTATGCTTTTGCTTGCAACCTTTTCCAATCATCATCTGACATCTTTGTAGGTTTTGAAGGTTGAAAGGCCTCTTCACACTTCTTTTGTGCCAAGATATCTTTCATCAGCACACACCATATGTTCCAATTATGACCAACAAAACTATTTTTTGTTTGTAACCGCTCCATCAACCTGCTCCAATACCACTTGTTATGAAAGTAATTAAATCTGCATATTGAAGCCACAAAGACAACAAGAAAAACACATACAAAAATTTATGTGGAATACCCCAAAGTAGGGAAAAAGACAATATGAATCAATTCAAAGCTCTTCCTTTATTTGGAGAAAATATCCCAAGGACACAAGTCATCCTTGATAACTCTCAAAGCTTTTGGTGTTACAATACACTTAAGCCCTCCATTTCACATTTTTTTGCTATTGTTTTGGTGGTGTTTAACACATCTTCCCACCCTTAATTTATAGGATAAAGCAAAAATCTTATTTCTATTGCAATCTTTAGATAATTTTAGAACCTGCTAATCATATCCTGACAAGAGATTACAAAGTTGGGAGTTATGAAAGAACTTAAATTGATAACAAACAGAGGAAGAGTTTTCTTCTTCACATTAACTACCATAACTTAAATTGATAAAACTAGAGAAAGACTTAACATTCCGTATGTAATAAAGCTTCAAATTAGATTTCATAAACGTATCATAAAATTCTTTTATTCTTAACACACTTAAAATGACATTGTATATGCTTCTTATTTTTTAGTAAGTATCATAGTAAAAATCATTCCAAATTAACACAAGTGACTATCTAATATACTTAATGATTCAGAAAATGCAAGCAGAAAACTCTGATAAAGTTATAGTTTCTAGCTTCTGATAAGGGATCATTTTCCATGAACTAGATCTTGTTAATAGCTAATAGCTTGCTTGGGTAGTTGGTCCCACTCTCCTCTTTTATGAAATTAACCTAGATCTTCAACTTGAGAAACGAGCATCTTACCATCACTCCAAATGATGGTCCTTGCCCTTACATTATCAATGCTACCTTTAAATCTATCACCTTGCAAATTTATCATCCTCATACCCCACAAAGATTGATCTTGGTCAACATATAATAGGTAAAACCATTTAGGGACACTTAGGAATCCATGACCCCAACCTTGTCATCCACATCTACCATTACTCAATTCATTTTTTGTATCTTCTCCATTAATCTTAGTTGTGGGGAAGATACTTAGTTTAATTGGACTTTGTAAGTACATATTGATACTTTTTAAATATTTTTTCTGGTATTTTCCAATGTCTTTAATTTTTCTAACCTTGTCATCCACAACTGCCATTACTCAATTCATTTTTCATATCTTCATTAATCTTAGTTGGGGAGAAGATACTTATTTGAATTAGACCTTGTAAGCATATATTTTTACTTTGTTTTTATAATTTTTTGGTATTTTCCAATGTCTTTAATTTTTCTAATTATTTTCTAATTTCCATTTCTTAGTACATTTTTCATTGCTTGATAGTTTTCAATCTCTTTTATAATTTTCTACATTGTTGGATTATTTTCTTTATACATTGTGAATATTTTCAATATTGTTAATAATAAGATTACCAATTAAGATTCAAGAATCAACTTCACATGTTGGAATTCTATCCTATGATATCAAATTATAGAAGAAACAATTTTTCATTACAATGAGACCATGTCATCCATTCTCCCATTTTTATTAAGGAAAAGTCTTTATTATAAAAATAATGTGGTTCCTATTGCATCGAAAACTTAAAATTAATTCTTGAGAACTATACCTTAAAGGAAGAAGGAAGGACCAAGAGGATATGGATAAGGATGTGATATCAAGGGGATTTATTGATTCTTTCTACTTCTACCCTAGGTCCCACTACTCATGTTCTCAATGTATCTAAAAAACTTCATATGCAACTAATTGTTTCATTGTTATGTCACTCGAAAGATAAATAATCCATGTCTAAAGATAGTCCTTTAGTAATGGTAACAAAATAATTAATTAATTCATATGAACTCATTCTTTAGGTGCCATTGAAAAGGCATGTGATTTATGTTTGAAGG
>MNCI01036030.1:717474-739140 GCA_015680685.1 Gnetum montanum
CAGTGTGGTGAATGTGATTGTACGACATCCTTTATTCGAGTGTGACGTACTTGGACACGCACATGACCAGCAATAAAGATCGAGATTACTTCATCATTGCAACATTTACTTTGTTATTTATTTATTTATTTGTTATTTACTACTTTCCTAGTTAATACTCTCTCACCCTTAAACTCACGTTAGACGCAGAATGAGTATGACTTGATTATGAGCATTTAAGTGTAACTACTTGGTAACCTAGTAGCGTACCTAGGATCTACGCTTGGTAATCCCAGTGGTAGTTGTGCACGAAGTCCAAGATGTGTATGGATAATCAAGGAATGGATGCTCATCACACTTAGGCTAGATTAGATTCTCTTACCCTCTCTCTCCTAGATTAGTTAATTTAATATTACTTTCCACTACCTTTAGGAGTAGCATTAGATTAGGAACACATCATACACCTCACTCTAGACTAAACCATACGTGACAAATATACTACTAGTCCATGTGGGAAGATAGCGAACTATGACCTAAGGATAACTGTCTAGGTGCCACAACTAGTCCATCTGCGAAGTTCGACCAGATCGCGTGCGTAACGCTCATATTCGTATGGTTGAGTGTAGGGGTACCTCACCACTCATCATTGGTGTCGTTGTTGGGTATGGTGCTAGTTATCTAGATTAGTTATATCATACATGGTTGTTGTAAAGGACTTAACGATATATCTCTTAGGAAGAAGAAATAATTATAAAAAGTCACATGTAAATTCACACACAACTGCACAACTATGCCTCTCCTACAAGATGATAATAATGCCACACTTAGTGAGGACGTTCATTGGAGAACCAACGAACTATATGACGATGAATATTGGAGTATACAACTTGAGGTGGGAGTTTCTTATAAACATGAATGAAAAAAATGTCATCCCAACACATGAAGACATAACTTACCTAATGATGATGAACCACCATTGGACACTACAAGCTTAATGCAAATACAAGAGGCTATTCAAATATCATGTAGGCATTGTAAAGAGAACGGTCTACCCAAGCTCGATTTAAACAACTTTCCTAAATTTTCAGGAGGCTATCACTTAGATCCGCATCAACATTTACAAGCCTTCTATGATGCTTACACATGGAATAACATTGATAACGGATGGAAAAAACTTAAGCTCTTTCCTATGACACTCGTTGACCAAGAAAAAGTATGGTATAGATCGTTAAAACCAAATTCAATATGACGTTGTTCAACAATGATAGAAGTATTTAACAAAAAATATCAAACCTGCGTAAAAGTGTCAGCCTTGTGGAAAAAAATCCAAGGATGGAAACAAGAAGAACATGAACCCTTGGACATGACCTTAGAAAGATATTATGCATTGTTAAAAAACTATCCAGGCCATGGGTTTTCCAAGGAAAGGGTAATGTACCATATCATTGATGGGCTATGTAATGAAACAAGAGAGACCTTAGAAATGTATGCCCAAGGTCAACTATATGAACTATGAACCCATCAAGTCCAAGATCTTATTAAGCAGGTAGAAAAAGAAGAAGGAGAATTAACTAGATGCGAGAGTGTTGAAAATCATCAACGGGACCAAAACTTCAACTTAACAAAGGTCCATGATCATAAAAAGGAGAGATCAACCAATCTCAAGGTGGAAACATCATCTTTGCCAATACAACAATCATTAGAAGAAGCTGAGGAAAATATCAATAAGATGTTGGAATGGACGTATCAAAAGTGTGGAGAATTTATCGATATCATTGGAGATAAAGTTTTAACAACCCAAGGAGTAGGATAAAACATTAGATAATCAGAAAGAAGGGATAAGGAAAATAAGAGCTCAATTGCCAATCATACGTATGAATGCAGCATATGCAACATAAGGAAAATAAGAGCATTGGGGAAGCACGTTACATCTAGAGTTTGTATAGAGATACTGTGTTCGATCACAGTGGAAACAATCCCAGTCATGGGGGAGACCACAACTAGATTGGAGACACCCTTCATATCATCTGGATCCAAATGCTTATCTGGTTCAACATCATGTTTCTTCAATTAGGGCAACACACTTTATCTCATCACAGTACCATTCTCGTCAATATTATCAGCCCATGCCTCCAACACAACCACCACCATGTGTACCCTACACTTCTCCTCATCTTCAACATTTTCATCCTTTTTTCCCTTCTTCTACATCACCACCAACTGTTCCTAAGGTGTCTACACCACCACAATAACCCATGAACATTACTTGTGCTACTTCTACCAATAGCAGTGAAAAGCCTCCTCGACATCCAAAGCGCCCCTTCTTTAAACATGGCCATAAGAAGCGACAATACAATTTCGTGGCCACTACATCTTCCAACCCAACACAAGTCCCACACTGTGGTGCACCCTCACCTTCGAACCCAATGCCTCATGTAACTTCAGTAGGGCCACCAACTAACACTCCAACAACCAAACGGCCCAATGAACACAAGAATGGAGAGCGACAACCTAATCCTTGCATACCATCTAATGGTCCCAAATATCATAGTGGGTCAACTTGTTATCTGGGAACTACATCATATAAAGTACCCTACTATGCTTATTACAATCAAGTGTGTGAACCCTGATGGGGTAAGTATGACCAAGTTCCAATACTTCCAAGATGCAAGGATCCTCATCTTCCATTTATTAATCCTTTCCATACTCAATAGTTTAGTTATGGGAGATATTCCCAATTTTAATAACAAGCAGTATTAATAACCACTTTTTAGTTTTCTTTAATTTTTCAATTTTTTTTCTAGTTTTTCATTTTTCAACTTTTTGTTTTATCTTCCTATCTTTTGTGTTTTTTTCTTTTTATGTTTTTGAAAGTAATCTCTTCTATGAATAAAACACTCATGTGGATCGTTAGTTGAGGTGTGTTTTATGTTATCATGTCTCGAGTGATCAATTATTTCAATAGTGAGCCCATTGCATCCACTCATCCACTCTACAAATAAGAGGTTTTGTTAGAGGGTACAGTGATATCCTTGACATTCTTGAAACTTAAAATTAATTTTGTGTTCATTGTACCCAGAATGAAGAAGGATGGACCAAGAGGGAATGATTAGGATGTGACATCAAGGGGAGTTATGGATTCTCTTTGGTGATGTCTGTGGGAGTTATCATGCAACATGGTTGTACTAAGATCCTTGTAGATCTAATAAAAACGGGAGTAAGAGTAATCAAAAGGCACTCAAAAATCCAAAGTTGTTCTAGGGGGTCCCACTGGAAAGACATGCACCCATGCTTGAAGGTTGGTGATTTCTCTGGATTCAGTTTAAAAAAAAAGAAGAAAGAGAAAAGAAGAAAAAAAACAAAGTGCCATAAAACAAAAATCACTCCTCCCTTGAATGAAATGCTAAGTGATCATATGCCTTGTTGTCCTGGTACTCTCGTAGTTGCTCATCATGGGATGAAACAATGTGATGTCACTAATTAGAAGGATGGAATTAGTCCTAATCTTGGAATGATGGGTTAATGACACCTTAATCATGTTCACACATATGATTCATTGTCCCCTAGGTCAGTTACCTCATGTCCCAATCTCTACGATCCCTTCTATACTTTGTCTCATCTCAATGTTCATGTAATTGTAGCTCGTTTCGTGTGTAGCATAGAATTCTTACCTCATTCTAGTGATATTTACAAGTGTGTGTTTTGTGGAGTTAGTGCAGATTACATTTAACCCTTCTAGTTCCCATGAACACTTTATGTGTGGTTACATAAGGGCAATATAAGTTAGAACCTGCTTTGGGGAGGACCCACTTGTGTAATCTTTTGTAATTCTCACTTATGACATCGCTCACACACACCATTTCTTACCCTTAGCATAATTTTTAAATGATTTTCTTTCCCTACTATTATCCCTTTGAATTTTCATGTTCCAATGTATCATTACATACCATTTTTCTTACCACCCATGGTTTTATTGGTAAAATCCAAACCATTATCATTAATTGTGCCTTTTGAATTAATAGAATTACCCTAGAACCCTTGATAATAGCCAATGTCCTTAATTTACAACGTTTATTTCAAGAAAATCCCTTCAAAATTTGGTCTTTTTTTTGTACCTCACATCACTAGGGATGAGATATCGCATATGCAATATTGTGTCCCACATGATATCGTGTATGCGATGTATCATACTTAATATCGCATCCCCGCTGCCTATAAATAGGTTACCCCCCGCAACACTTAGCATCATTTTGTCATTCACACGAGAGGAGTTTTTGAAAGTTTTCTCTACGACTTGCGATTGAGCGACCCTTGCTTTTCTCACTCTATCTTGCTTGCTGGTCCTCTAATTTTTATTCCGTTTGAACCTGCTAGAACCCAAAGTGTTTAGCTTAGTCGTGGGGGAGGGACACTTGCTAAAAAGTGCTTAACATTTTTAAAAAATTTCATTGCCCAAAGGACATCATTTAAGGTAATTAACTCTAACACTTAGAATAATTGTGCCTAAAAATCATTTAAACCTTAGGTATATAAAGAGACTAAAATGGCAACCACCTATGTCACAGGACTCATTATTACATACTTTCGGGCACTATCACACATGATAACATAAGACCATTAATAAAGGAAAGTAGTAAGGTATAACTTGACTTCAAAAACAACCTTACTAATGCTTGGCCTGTGTGATTACAGATGGTCACAAAACGTGGAAAATAGGAGGGTCCTACCCAAGGTGGAAGAAAACGAGCTCAGAGAGGTGGAAGACAAGGTCTTGTCAAACAACATGTAGAACAGGAGGAGCAATCATTCAGCATTCATCAAGAAGAACCTCCTATCGGACGGTTTGGACAGGTAGAAGGAGGAGCTGCTGCAATGCCGAAACTAGGACAACAACTCATGTTGCCCCAAGATTGTGTTCAGGCTATCCATGAGAAGTCCCCATTTGTTGTGATGATCGTGGAGTTAAACTTTGAATAATTCATAGAGTTCACTCCTAAGGCCGTTAGGGATCACCTCAAATGGTCTCCCTTATGGCCTATCCTCTTTGAAAGCGGTGCCTGGTACCTAGGAGAGACATACCAATTTTGGCACAATAGGGAGCAAGACACCACTATTAATATTTCTGGTGTGACAGTCAACTTCTTTGCGTAGGCCATTTTGGAAGTGTTAAACCTTCTAAATACAGGGCCCCAGGTTGCTCGGTTATCTACCTATTCAGACCTCGATCTATGAAAGGATTAGTTGGAGAAGGCTTATGGCAGAGATAAAGCATTTGGTGAACTGACAACGGAAGAGAGGGTTTACTTCAAAATTGGAACATATCACCTCTTCTCCACAAAGGACCTAAAAAGAATATTGATGTATGCGGCTATAGGATGTGCAGTGTTGATGGGAAAGGTTAACACTAACCTACCCCATATATATTTGACGGAAATCCTAAGGTGGTTCGAAGAACGAAAGACAAGGAATATGGCGTTGCCTTTTCCTTGTCTCATCAGAAAGCTTTGCTGACATGATAGTATTTGGGGGTACACCAATGACATCCTCCGAAAGGTCCAGACTACTTCATATGCTGAATTGCTAAAGGCGCTAGCTCCAAGAAAAAGCATTGGCGAAGAGCTGGGACCAGAACAAGAAGAAGAATAGGTGGTTGGAGCCAATCAACCTCCAGCCATAGGTCCTAGCCAACAATAAGAAACAGGGCCTAGCACAGGCTAGGATCAGTTGCCACCATCACAAGACGACAGGCCATCGATGAGCCATCTTAGGACCATCGCTGAGATGGTCAGTTGGGGAAGTCGTGATGACGCAAACCTCTTCTACATCATCGATGATGCCTAGTAGCCTACTATTTCATTGGATTGCACAAGGGGTGAAGTCTCTATTCAAATAGGATGAGGGGAAAGTAGATGGTCACAACAGATCTCAGGAAACATGACATCTTTCTAGGTGTAGTTAGAGACTGGGGAAGGGGCCACTGTGGTGGTCATGCAACACTAGGATGCCATGGGAGCTGTAGAAGTGGTCGCTAATCACATCAAAGAATCCTTCAACGTTCCTGTTGTGCCACCGATAGATCTCACAGGAGCATGAGGATGTGCTTGAACAATTACTTCAAACAGGACAAGTAATGATGTCCCTATTTGACATCCCTCAGGATGTTACAGTAATTTAGTTAGACCTCATTTCCACAAAGGGGAAGCTAGTATTAACAGAAGTAAGGGCTAAGCATGCTAAAGCTGAAGTGCAGAAACTCCAAGAGTAGCTCGTGGCCTTACAAGCAACACAACGAGACCCTCTACAATTTGTTCCTATAGACTAGCTAGAAAAATTTAGAACTGAGAAACTAACAAAGTTGATCGTAGAGAATAAAAGGGTGGTGGATGATAATTAGAAGGTTTTTTGGGATGCCTCTGTAGCACAAGTGCAAACTCATGCACATCTTAAGGCACTTAAGGCCTTGCAAGAAGAAAATAAACAGCTTGCAACTGACAACCTCTGGTTGACCACTATAGAAAAGCAAAATAATGTTCTTGATGAACACTTTCATCAATTACCAGAATAATTCATCCAGGTCAACCGGGATGTTAGTCTTTTAGCTAGAGAAAATTGAATCCTCTCAATGGAGAAGGTACACGCCATTCGTCAAAATTCAGTAATTAAGATAAGCGCATGGTAGAACAAGGCTAAACGACATGAGAAGCTGAAAGAGCACTTTCATGATTAGGTGGGGATGTATAAACAGATCCTTGAAAAAGAGATCCATATGGCCAAGGCCCAAATCAACACTATCAATGCTCAACACACTGATTGGTGGGCCATATTGGACACATATGCTTTTGCCCACCAAGTGAAAGTTAAGAACCGAGACTTACAGATTTAGGACTTGACAGAGTACATGGAGTTGGAAAACCTAAGATATGCCAACCTTGCCATGTTAATAGTAGGGTGCCTGAGGTTAGAGCTCAAGCAACAGGTAGTAACCACCCACATCAAATACGAAGTAGAATTTGTAGAATGCAAGAAGCTGGTGGAGAAACTAGACATTGCAAATTCTAAATTTGTGGTGGTAAAAGCTAGCTACCAGTTTCAAAGATTTCATAATAGACTTGGCTCGATGACTAGAAAACTTTGATGAGTACAAAGATAAAGCCAGAGCCTATGAGGAGGAACGACGAGTGTTTGTGGCTTGGTACATCAAGGCCAACCAAATGTTTTCACAACTACCCTGCCTGTGGGAAGTGCCAACTCCATCAAACGTTGGAACATTAGCATGGATAGCACAAGATCCTTGGACCAAAGAGGAGAAGCTCTAGGCCATATTTCAACGCCATCAAGCCTCAAAGCTTGGAGCACAAGACAAAGGGAAGGCACCAATAGAGGAGCCACCATCACCAGGAACTACATGAGTTCCAAATTTTTTGTAGTTATAGCATATTTTGTGTGTTGTGTCTTTATTGTTTTTTCTTCCCACACTATGGCATCATCCCATTTCTTTTTCCATCTAATAATCCCATACCTATCCACTGTGTAATTACTGTAACTTGAGGACGAGTTTTTATTCAGTCGTGGGGGTATGATGGAATGCAATATTGCATGGGCTGCGATATCGTGTACGTGATATTGCATCAACAGTGATATCGCATCTTCCCCTGCGATATCGCGTACGCGATATCGCAGTTTGTCGCCATGTCTATAAATAAGAGGTGACTCTCCCTTGTTTTACAATTTTAGATTAGATTGTAGCTAAACTCTGGTAGTTTGATCCCTCTAGAGATAGATTATTTTCCAGTGTATGCCCAGAGTGTGGTGAATGTGATTGTACGACATCCTTTATTCAAGTGTGATGTACTTGGACATGCACATGACCAGTAATAAAGATTGAGATTACTTCATCATTGCAGCATTCACTTTGTTATTTATTTATTTAATTGTTATTTACTGCTTTCCTAGTTAATACTCTCTCACCCTTAAACTCACGTTAGACGCAGAATGAGTATGACTTGATTACGAGCATTTAAGTGTGACTACTTCGTAACCCAGTAGCGTACCTAGGGTCCGCACTTGGTAATCCCAGTGGTAGTCATGCACAAAGTCCAAGATGTGTACGGATAATCAAGGAATGGATGCTTATCGCACTTAGGCTAGATTAGATTCTCTTACCTTCTCTCTCCTAGATTAGTTAATTTAATATTACTTTCCACTGCCTTTAGGAGTAGCATTAGATTAGGAACACATCATACACCTCACTCTGGACTAAATCATACATGACAAATATAATCCTAATCCAGGTGGGAAGACAACGAACTACGACCTAAGGATAACTATTTAGGTGCCACAACTAGTCTGTTTGCGGAGTTTGACCGAATTGCACGTGTAACACTCGTATTCATATGGTTGAGTGTACGGGTACCTCACCACTCATCCAATGTGTAAAATAAATTGGAAAAGAACTAAGGGCCTAGAATGGTTAGCATAGGTGGCCATCTCCTCGATGACTAAGTTGGAAGGAGGAGATTCAAAATAGTGAGAAAGGTTGTCCATCAATAGAGGTAGCATGTGTATTGGCTGTCCTAAGCTCATGGAAAGGTTTGGTTTACTGCACGTTGACCAAAAGTTTCTTGTCTAAGCTCTCAGGTTTGTATATTGTCATGGCCCCTAAAGAAAAAGTTGCATAAATAATATAAGGTCCTTCCCATAGTGTTTAAAATTTTGTACGTTGTGGCACATGTGTGGGATTCCAGTAAAGAACCTTATCTCCTAGTTGATACTTAACTTTCCTAATCCTTAGGTCATGACGTTGTTTATTGAATGCATTGTGCAACTTGTTAGATGATAGGACAGCTAATCAATTTTCATCTAGAAAGTTAAGGATTACTAACCATTGTTTCTATGCTAGATCAAGGTCAAGGTTGAGGGCAACCTTTGAAAAGTTCTGAATAAATCTCCTATACTAGTCAGTATATCCAACGAATGATTGAATATCTTTGACAGTTTTTGGTTGATAGGTAATTCTTTGGATAACTTTGATTTTCTCAAGGTCTACCTCTATCCCTGTGTGTGAGATTTTGTCCTAGTACTACACCTTCTTAGACCATCAAATGGATTTTCTGCTAGTTGAGCCTCAAATTAGTTTCTACACATCTTTTTAACACTTGCTCCAATCCATCTAAGGCTTGATTAAAGTTTGCTCATAAGTGGAGAAGTTGTCCATAAAGACCTCCATGCCATTCCCTATCTGCTATTGGAATATGCTTAGAACTAGTCGTTGAAATGTTGCAGGGGCATTGCACAAGCCAAAGGACATTTGTTTATATGCAAAAGGTCCCCAAGGATTGGCGAATGTAGTCTTGGCTTGATCTTTTTGGGCTATTTGTATTTGGTTATATTTACTATATCCATCTAGAAAATTGTAATAGCGATGCCTTGCGATGGTGTCTAAGACTTGGTTTACAAATGGCAATGGAAAGTGATCCTTGATTGTTGCCATATTTAGTAGCCTAAAATATATGCACACCCTCCATTTTCCTCCCTTGTTAGGCATAATAACTAAGGGGCTAACCCATTCTCTATCAACAATGGGGTATATGAACCCAGCCTTGAGAAGCTATTCGATTTTTTCCTTAACTACTTATTTTAGCTTAGGGTTCAATCCCCTCTACGGTTGTCTTCGAGGCTTCATGGAGGGGTCAGTGTAAATTCTATGTTGGCATATCCTAGGATCTATTACAGTTAATTTGGGATAATACCAAGTGAAGGCTTCTAACCATTTATTTATTACCTTCAGTAGTTCTTCTTTCTATTGAGGAGCAAGCTTAGTGTTGATAATTACTGGTTTTCCATTTTAGCTTAGTATTGAGAAATGTGTATTCTATACCAATGGGAAATGGTTTCAGCTTGAGGGGCTCCTGCTTAAATTTCTCAGGGATTTCCAACTTTCCCTAGTTGATATTTTCAAGGTTAAGACTTGGAAGTTGGTGGTGGACTTACTCTAATGCATCTATGTTATCAATGTAAGCACAAGTCAAACCCTCAGTTGGTTCCATGCATATGAGTGAACTACTTTCTTGATCAACTGTCAGCCATTTGATGTCTTCCTATAGTGTGGCTGCTGCATATAAGAATCTTTGTATGTTAGTCACTTGTGCACACTAATTGCATGTAGGAAATGCTAAACTTTTCATAAACCATGACCTCTGCATGCAATTACACCTTGTGTCCTGTATGCGATGCATGAAACTTTCTTCTTCTTAATCTTTCTGAATGTATTTTCCTTTAATATTTCTAGAAAAAGATCATGGATTCCTAGGCATGTGTCAATGGTGCTTGACCATGCTCTTCCCATTATGATTGGGAAGTCCCCCTTACCGTTGTTCACCTGAATCACTGGGAAGTTAATTGGGTACAACCACCTACAAATAATGATGATAATGTCTTCCACCAGTCCCAATGGGATAGTGATGGATTGGTTGGCCAACTCTAGATGAATTTTTCTCTTTTTCAATGTAGGCAGGTTCCAGGCCTTGTACATTTTTTGAGAAATCAAGTTGACACCAGAACTTGAATCCAAAAGAGCCTTACATGGTGCATTTCTAGTGATTTGTAAGTATATCAGAAGACTTCTAGGATCAAATAATTTCCTAGAAAGGTGGCTAGCTTTGATCCAATTGGTGATGACATGTGTTAGCATGACTGTATGCGTTGAGTGCGGTGATTAGGTTGAAGGGTGCTCCGAAGTTTTAATTGATACTGAGGTATCTAAGGAATCAGCTGCTTGTGATTGCAAGGGCTTGGTATGTCTGTTGGATCTAAAGAAATGTCTTTTCTTCATGTTGTTGTTGGAACCAATAGTAGGTTGAGAGTTAACAGCCCTTGTGGTATTACATTGTTGTGGCTGGGTAGGGATTTTACCTTGCATAGATAGAGCAGGTGGTAGTGGAGCTATTGGTGGAAGACATGTAGCCGGATGAGAAGGATGATATGCTTGCAGAATATTTCCCCTAGAAGAGGGAGTCCCATAATACTCATGGGCTTGGTAGTGAGGTTGAGGAGTGATGTGACCAATAGAGTCACATGGGGAGAATGGTTGCTGCATGTAATAATCATACGAGTCAGGTTGTCGGTAAGAATACTGTTGCCTTGGTGATGGCATTCCCCATGATTGTGGGTGCTTCCACTATTGATAATTCTCAATCGATTGTGGTAGAATTCCACTTGGATAATACGTTAAAGGTTGGTGGAACTATGTTGGGTCACCTTTGGGGTAAGGTAACCTTCGGGGTGCTAGCCATTTGTTCAATCATGGGTTGAGTGCATACACTCTAGACTCTTGTAGATGTGATATTACAGGGTAACATCCCTTAGGATGTTCATATTAACATATTTCACATCCACTATCATTGTCTGTTTCTAACTCCACAACCTCTTCAATGGTGGCAACTTTGCCCTTACCTTTGTTATGTGCATGTTTAGTTTCTCTTTTTTTTTCCCTTTTTGTGATCACTACCTTGCTCTCTAGGCTCCTATACTATTTTAAGAATAGATTGAAATCTATTATCTAGGGAATTCCACATTTGGTCTACCTTTGCTAAAACTTATGATGTCATCTTTTGGATAGGAAAAGTTTTCCTATTCACCATCTCTTTGAGTGGTGATTCTTCTTCATCCTCACAAAATCTTACTTCTCTCTCTTGAAGGGAAGGATCTCAGTTATACTCTTCTGCACTTTCTCTCTTCCATAACTCACCTTCTTCCTTAGCAACTTGCTCCAATAGTCTTTGAATTTGATGGGACCTAATCTCGTATAATCTCCCTTGGGCATAAGTCCCAAGGGTTATTCTTGTTTCATGCCTAAGCCCATCTAGGAGATGGCATAGTTGATCCCTTTACGAATAACCATGGCTAGGATAATGATGTAATAGTGCACAGTATCGACCCATGGTAGCATCCAAGGGTTCATGTCCTCCTTGTTTCTAGCCTTGGATTTGCTTTTGCAAGTTAGACACTTGGGATTACATTTGGTACTTGTCATTAAATAGTTCTAACATAGTACTGCATCTACAAATGGATTCTAATTCTAAAGACTAGTACCAACTTTCCACTTCTTTAACTAATATATGTGGGAACAAATTAAGTTTTTGTCATTCGTTCTCTATGTTTTGTAAGGCACATGCATCATGGAACACTTGTAAATGATTCTGAGGATTAGCGTTATATCTCCCTTAAAATCTTGGGATGTTGTTCATATCCAATCTCTTGATCCTATTATCTTTTTGGTGCCTTGTTGGAATTCTAATAGCCTTAGTTATGTCTAACATACTTCGAGTAGCGAGTAGGGGTTCATCGTGATCATCTCGTCCATGGCATCTATGATGCCTACATTGTTCCCTACTCTTGCTTCTTCTATGTCATGACTCTCTATAGTGCCCTCATCCCCTTTCTTGGCTATTTCTTCTATGACTTCCACTTTGACTACATTTACCCTCATGGTCTTTTTCTTTATGACTACATCCAGATATTAAAAGAGAGGATGAAGGAGATGATGAATGTGAAGAAGAAGGAGAACCATCACCATGATGGTGTCTGCTAGCTTCTCTTCTGTGGTCTCAGCCTCAATCGCGATTGCGATCAAAATGTCCATCTTTATCATGAGTTCGTGTTTCTTTTTTGAACCCTTTGTGCCCATGAGTATCAAAAATTGGGTTATGAATAGTTTAATGAAGGTCCTGATACATAGCCCCTTGGCCAAAGTCAAGGGGAGGAACATCATTATTTGGCCAACTACCTTAGGTAGGTTCACCATCCTCATTTTCGCTTAAGACATGTGGGGCATCCTAGGACCACTTATCCTTCAAAGAATTATGATGTCTCTCTTGTTGCAAGTCCCTTTGATGTTGTGCCTCCATGGGATGATATTCTCTCGAGTCATGGTCTTGCACAATGTATTATTCATATAAGTGTAGCATGCTAATTCGTGTGAGAGCATGAAGAAGCATGCCCAGGACTAAACCATCGGGAGGTAACACTATGTTACCCTCTAAGTCTCGCCAACACAATTGTTCATCTTGATGGAGGATAAAGGTAAAGTCTAGTATATACTCATTGAGATGAATATATACCACTTAAACTTGTTGAGGAACTGGCAGATCAATGTCATGTGTATTACATTGTTGACTGTTTCTTGTTTCAGACCTAAGCAGTGAGGCACTTTTGTACGAAGAAGGAGACATACTTGTATGTTCAACGTGCAATGTATTCTTGTTAATTATTTTCTCAATCAACCCTAAGGATTTGTTCCAACGATGTGAATGATTTCCTATGTTCTAGTTAGCGCACAAATAACTAAGTCCTTGGCAATGGTGCCAATGATGAGTAGCGAGGTAACCCTTTGCTCAACCATTCGAATACAAGTGTTTTACGCATGATCTAGTCATATTCTAAGGACTAAGTGCTTATGCACCCTTATGGAACAAGGATGGGTTGGTTGATCGTTGTCTTCTCAAGCTTACCTGTATGTCACGATTGTATGGTTAAGTAAGCTTGAGGCATATGATTTTTATAACTTTTATGTTTTTATGTCCTGCTGCAAATAATGGAGGAGAGAGAGATATAACTAAGTGACTAATTTAACTTAACTACTAATTAACTTGGCTTTAACTAATCCTAACACCAGTATCCATTCTCACTTACTGTACACATCTTGAACCAGTGCAACACTTCTAGGATTACCAAATGCTGTTCATTACTGGGTTATCAAGTGTTACACGCATGCTCAAAGTGATCATACTAAGTGTATTTTAATGATTTGCTTAATTGATCAAAATGAGTTGCTATGCTAATAACAGAAATGTAAAGTGCATAAAATAAATAAATGCATAAGAAAATAAAATAAAATAAATATGTAAGAAAACAAATCTCAAGTGCTGCAAGGATGAATCAAAGAGCTCATCTTTATTGCCATACACAAGGTGTGCTCAGGTACACAATGCTCAAATAAAGATCTATCCACACTTCGACCTCCTGCTATGGGCACTTGGAAACTACACTAACTTCCAAATAGACTATAAGAGTTTCACTACTTGATTGCTACCAGACTTCTTCTTCTAAATTACCCCCTATTGGGCACTTGGGCACTATATATATAAGCCCAAGAGTAACCCAGGAATAACTGCTCTAATAATAACCACTCTAATAATTAGAGTAACCACTATAATAATTAGAGTAACTGCTCTAATAATAACCACTCTAATAATTAGAGTAACTACTCTAATAATAACCACTCTAATTATTTGAGTAACCGCTCTCATAAGACATTATCCACATTTAAATTTTAGGGTATCCACGGATGCTAATAAAAGTGGTTATACAAGGGCATTATAGGTATAAGGTTACTTTGGAAAGGACCTACTTGTATAACTATTAGGAACCACCTCATTAGCATGATGCAATAATGAATTTTTACTAATATTAATTTTGCTATAAATCTACCAAACCTAACAAAAATCATCAACCTTAACATTAGCAAAAACTATAATTACTCTTATAATGAATACATTAATGACCATAAATTTCAAGTGATCTTAAATATATAAATTATTGGCTATTGATCACTTGTAGATTTTTTCCATAGTAAACATTATAAATATTAAAGAAATATTTTTTTTAGCATAAATAGTTATAAAGTTTATGAATTACTAGAAAGAGATCCCTTCTAAACTTATTTCAAATGTGATACTTCTTAGCTTAAATGTATATAATTGAAATAATTTCTTCGACTTAGTAAAGTAGAAAATAGACACACGGCGCAGAGCCCTAGGCCTTTTCGATTCGAACGATCGTGGCTTTGGAAGGCGTGGCTGGAAGAGATGGTGCGGGAGATCTGGACCAGCTACACCGGCGAGGCAGGTGTGGCGCACGCAAGGCAGGCCCAAGGCACGACGCGAGAGGTGAAAAATACGAGATGGCAGGTGCAAAAGACGCGGCTGGCGCAGTCCACGATGTGGCAGGTGCAGCGCACAAGATGGCAGGCACACACGACGCGGCACGTGCAGGACACGATGCGGCAGGTGCAGCGCTCGAGGTGGCAGGCGCAGCTCATGGTACGACAGGAGGACCCTCGCGAGTTCCTGCGGAATGCACTACAGCTGCTGAAATAGAAAATTAAATCCCTCCCCAAAGATGAAAAATATAATTTCCGTGAACAACGGTGTCAAATCCAGGCGCGGTTAGAGGAAATACAGGCCAAACAGGAACAGGAACAGAGCACTGACACGGATAACGACGAGCTCGCCCTACTGATGCGGCTGCAGGTCTTGCATCATGACGAGGAAGAGTATTGGTGGCAACGGGCCCAGATTCAGTGGCTGCAATCGGGGGACAGACATACGAAATTTTTCTTTTCCCAGGCGGTGGAGCATCGTCGAAAACACCATCGCCCCCTGCAACGGTTCTTGCAGGACACACAGACGCCCTCCCAGTCTGGGGAGGAGGGGCTCCAGAGCTACTGGCAGCAGGTGTGGGCTTGGCAGGCTACCGACCCGATCTCCGTGCCCATCCCGCAGGTTGTGACCCCAACAAAAAACGCCCGGCTGCTTTCCCCATTTTCCCGTCAGGAACTTCGCGACACCTTGAAAGATATGCAGGCAAATAAGGCGCCTGGACCGGATGGCTGGCCCATTGAATTTTTCCGACAGTATGAAGAGGTGCTGGACGCCAACCTTCTAGATGCTTTTAACTACATGCTGGCCTGGTGGCAGGTCCGCAAAGAAATAAACTACTCCCGCGTGATCCTCATACCAAAAACTGAGACGCCAACTGAACTGGGGCACTTTCGGTCCATTGGTGTCTGCAACTCGCTTCTTCAGTTGTTCTCCAGATTGCTTGTTGCCAGACTGCACCCTCTCATGCCCCGTTTGGTGGGGAAAAACCAGGCTGCGTTCATCACAGGCCGCCACCTTCAGGATCAGGTCCTGTTATTGCAGGAAATCCAGCACTCTCTCAGACTCGCGAAATTTCCAGGCCTCTGTATCAAGCTAGACATCACGAAGGCCTACGACACCGTCTGCTGGGCAGCCCTGCGGAAAGTGATGATGGCCACCGGTTTAGACAGGGACTTCGTGGAGCTCTGCTTACAGATCCAACGGAGTGGCAGGTACTCCCTAGATATCGATGGGGAATTAAGGGGTTTCCAGAGTACTGGGCGTGGACTACGGCAAGGCGATCCCCTCTCCCCCCTCCTTTTTCTTCTGCTGATGGATCTCCTGCAAGGTTATTGTATGGACGAAGGCGTCCAGGGTCTCGAAATACAGGGGTGCGTTGCCTCACCGCTCACTATGCGGATGATACCATGATCTATGTCAGGGCTGCCGTGCCGCAGGTCAAGGCGCTGATGAGGGCTCTTGACAGGTTCCAGCGGGAGGTTGGGTTGCAAATAAACACTGGGAAGTCCGCGCTTTACTTCACACACACGCACCCGGCGGTGCGCAGCAGAATTATTCAAATCCTGGGGATTTAGCCAGGTGCGGAGGCGGATCAATATTTGGGCATCCCCATCCACAACTAGCATCGGAGACAAACCTGGCAGGCCTTACTGATGCGCATTCAGCAGTGCATGGCCCATTGGACGAACCAATTCCTCTCTTGGAAAGGAAAGTTCGTGCTGGCGAGCGTGGTGCTAGGGGCAATGGCTAGATTTGGGGCTTCAATCGCCGCCCTGCCGGCTGGCGTCGTCACTAAGATTGACGTGATCCTACGCCACTTCGTGTGGTCAGGCAGGAAGGGGGGGAAGAAGATGCACCTGGTGGACTGGGCTACCACTGCGCGACCTCGCGAGGCCGGGGGGTTGGCATTCTCCCCTTCATGGAGGAAGTTGCGTTAGGACGGCAGCGCCTGGTGTGGAGGCTCTCCACCACGCAGGAGGACCCCTCCACCTGGGCACAACTTTTGCGGTGGAAATATCGGCCCTGGAGGGCTACTGGCTCAGACTCTCTTGTTTGGAAGCATCTATGTGCACATGTGGTGACGATGGGGGGCGCTGACGAACCCCTTCATCCACGACAGTATCTCAGGGCGCGGTTCCCATCGGACCCTCGCTGGCGGCTACTCTGGCGGGGGTCAATACCGGAGAATATCAAGGTGTTTGGGTGGCTGATCCTTCAAAAGGCCCTTCCCGTCCGGGTGTTCCTGCAGGACAGAGGCCTGGGGATTAGTCCTCATTGCCCCCTGTGCAATCATACTGCTGAGACACTGAAGCATTTTATGCAGGAATGTCCCGTCACCCGTCAATTTTGGCACACATGTGGATTGCACCCCATCACGATCTCTGGTAACTCGTCGACCCTCATCGCACTTTGGATTCTGTGGAAAGCCCGAAATGCTTCCGTCTTGAAAGATGTGGCGTGCCCCCCCCGGCTACGTTATGCGCCAGGTTCAGGAAACTTTGGAAGGAGATTCTGATCGCAAAGGACGGGAGCACCTATATGGACTGGCCCAGAAGGGTGGTGGAACCTGCGAGGGGCGCTCACCCACCTGCGACTGCGGGGCCCAGTAGAAGACAGACCCACATCCCGGATGGGTCGGCAGCGGGCGCCACGGGACAAGCATGTGGCATTTCTACTGCCTCGGGGGCTGACACGATGCAGAATACCCAATGCCCGGACGCTGATCAAGATCAGCATCGTCCAAGGCCACCTCAGGTGAAAGACCCACCAGCCACCACGTCCAGCAACCCGAAGAATCCGACATCAATCTCTCGTCCTCACCCATCACATCCCTGGTTTGAGGGCATCCTTCAGAATTGCAGGTCGGGAATCGCCCAGCTGATTGCAGATATTCGGTGCCGCCTTGCTGCGGGGAGGGCATAGCATGGACAGGTTGGCCTGCAGCAGCCCGGCGGGTAGTTGTTTCTGCCGGCTCCTGCTGGTGCTGCGGGGGCGGCTTTCAGACGTGGGGACCCAGCGTTGAGCACGGGGGGGGGGGGGGTCTTTCTGTTTTCGCTTTTGGCCGGCGTGAAATTGTAACTTTTGCCAGCGGGGTTTATGGTGCACGGGTGCCTGCCTGCGTGCGGGGATGCCTGCAGCGGGGGAGGGTTTGGCCCTTCGGGTGGGTCTTTGCCGTCTTTTGGCGGTTTGTGTCTTGGTTGGTGTGGGGCCAGCGGTTTCTGGTCCGCGCTATGTGCCTGTGTAGCTCAAATTTTTTGGAATATATTCTCTCGACCTTTTCTGAAAAAAAAAAGTAGAAAATAGAAAGAGATTAAATAATAAGTGATGGTGAGAAATTCTACTTGATTAAAATAGTGCAATATATTATTTCTATTTTTTCGGGAAAAAGTCGAGAGAAAATTTATTACAGAAAAAAAAATGAGCTACACAGGCGCGTAGCGCGGACCAGCAACCGCGGCCCCACAGCATCCAAGACAGAGAGGACCCTTGAAGGGCCGAAGAAACGCCCCGCCCCCTCCCCCCCACCCATCTCAGGCATCCCCACAGGCAGGCGGCCACCACCTCCGACGCACAGGAGAGAGACCCCCAAAAAGAAATAGACTACACAAAAAGAGAGGTGTCCCACCCCCCGCCAGCCAACCCCCTCGGCCACCGCCGACAACCGCTGACTACCCACCGAGGGGATGCGGTCCAGCATTTTTCCCTTGGGCAAAGTGTGAGCTATGTCCAGGCCGACCAGGCCTCGCCGCAAGGCCACGTCAATTCTCTCTGCAATCATTTGAGCGATTCCCGTCATGCGATCCTTAAGGACGCCCTCGGACCAAAGCTGCAGATTGAGCAGCGGTTGAGCAAGGGGGTTCGGATTCTGCTCCCTCGTGTTGCTGGGAGCAGCATTTGGCGGGTTCTTCTCCAGGGGCGGCCTTGGCAGATTCTGATCCTGACCAACGTCCGGGTGCTGGACGGCCTTATGCGAGCCAATTTCTGTACTCAAATGTAGAATGGTTTTAGGGAGCGAGAAGGCTCACGACGGGGATTTCAAGGTCCCACGACGGGGATTGAAAAATATTTTTAGAAATAAGAAAAATCTTATGGTGAGATCAAATTAAAGCTTAAAGAGCTTGAAACTAAAGCTATAAAATATACGATATATCTAATATCTTGTAATTTTTTCTATTGTTTCAAGAAGACATTTAATAATAGAAATAATATATTTACTCTTTAGAATTTTCTTCTTCATGCATTATAATAAAAGTTTTTATTGGAGTAAATATATTAGTGTTATAGATGGAACATTATTTAGCATTTCATATAAACTCTCCCTAGACCATTATAGATAAAATATCTTTTTAGCATGACTGCTTGGCTCCTCCTAAGTATTATAGGCAAAATATTATTTAGCGTTACTAATATATAATTGGTAGTTGGTGTCTTGGCTAAAAATTAAATAAAATTCATCTCATAACATGAATGTCTAAATTAAAATATTAAATTTATAGATAAGAAATTAAATAAACAGAGTTTCTTATTATCTTTTCTTCAAGAAATTTAACTTAAAGTGTAATAATTTTGAAAAATATCACCTTCTAATGTAAACTCTTTTATTCCACTTCTTGATAGTGTATGAGTCCCCACTATATATTCATGTCTTTCATATACCTCTAAAGTTAAAAATTATTTTATTAGTTCTATGATATTAGTTCTACAATGTTGATTTGTCAGTACTATCAAAAGATGGTGTCATTTGAACTATCTCTTTGTTAGCTTGTTTTACCACTGGTGGATAATCTAATGCATCTGTATTATGATAGATTAATTACTATAATATATCTTTATAATGATTAATAAGAAAATTAGTAATAGCTATAGTTTCAAGCTCTTTAAGCTTTAATTTGATCTCACCATAAGATTTTTCTTATTTCTAAAAATATTTTTCAATGATGAGTTTGTTATTTTCTAAGACAACTAAATCATTTTTGTATATATCAATTTCATGTTGAGATTTTTAGTTTTTACTATCATGACTTTCATTTCTTCCTCCAACATCACATATCTTACCATAAGCTCTTCATAGCTTTTTAATAAATCTTGATATGAGGCCATAAAGCAAGTAATTCTTGTCTATTTTAGTGCTTGAAGCTTAGCAAACTACTCACTAGCCATATCCAAAGCACTCCACACTTACAACTAAAAATATTTAAAATTAAATAAGAGAATCTCTTAATCATCAACAACTTTAGTCTTTCCTTGTTGTAACAAATTATTTATCTCTTTCATTTAGGTAGGAACATTAATAATAACTTCTTCTTATTTCTCTTCATGAAAATATAATGCATTGGCCTTAAAGAGAAAACCCATTGTATTATAATATAATGCTATTAATTTAAACAAAAAATCATTATTCATTATAGTGGAATGATTCTTATGAATTTTAGCAATTACCTACATGACCTTAGTTTTGATAGTGTTCTTGATTAAAACTTCATTATCAATGACTTATTAAAAGTGACTTATTAATGTTGGTTTTTTTAAAAAAATAATATGATGGCTTGATAATATGTTGCTTCATATTTGAACCAATGGTGTCGTTAAATTAGCTTCACCATTTGTACTATTAATTGATTATCATAGAGAGCCAGTCACCCTTCCATTTGCATCTTCATGGACTATTTTATTTTTGGAATTCTTATGATGCTATAGTTTGCTTTCTCAAATGCTTTAATAAATAGTATCTTACCTAATGGATAATTTTTATTTTTTATTTTCATCAAAATGGTGATTTCATTTACATTATTATTTTTAAAAGCCTTGACAAAAGTAGGTAGTAAATATCTATAGGAAAAGTGAGGATTGATGGAGAAACATTAATATGACATATTGTTGTAAAGCTTCATAAAAAATATCCCATCTATGGTGAGATTTGTCTTCACCATGAGATATAATAAGTTAAGCATTCGTAAACTAATTGTATTCATTTAATTTCTAGTGATGATGTTATAATAGATGATTTCTACAAGGCCTAAGTAGGGCTACTTTAGGAAACCCAGGTAAACTCTCTCCATGATACATCTTACTAATTTCTCTCATAGATCGTTTAAATTAAACAATTTTACAAATAAGTTCTTGGGATATAAAGCCTCTTTCACTATCAACTTAGATTTTATAATATGGAAGAAAAACTATAATAATATTTTCTACAACTGTGTAAGACACCATATTTTCTTAGACTAGAAAATGTATTAGTCATATCATACTCTTCTCTAGTATCTTGACTTAAATTTTATAATATGGAAGCAAAAATATAATAATTTTTTCCACAAGTATGTAAAACACCATATCTTCTTATACTAGAAAATGAACTAGTCATATCATACTCTTTACTAGTGTTTTGCCTTCAAACGATGCAAACCACATGAAAGAGTTAAGCCTATATTTCTCTAATAGTGGGGTGAACTTGACATCCTTCATTAACTTATTTGCCAAGAACATTTCATACTAGTAAAACTAGATGCTAGCTTGCAAATATTGATATTTGAAGCACTCGTGTTTATTCATGTACAATTCAAAGCTTAGTGATTTATTGGCAACTACCTTATAGTGAGCCATAAGAGCTAAATGCAATGTTATTTTCATTATAGTTTCCTTCTTCACTATGGAAAAGGATGAACCACCCCATAAGGCTTTGGTGTCATGGATAATGCAAGAAAAAACAACAATCTATTATGCAAGAGGTGGAGATAGAGTTTTTTTT
>MNCI01036030.1:739287-788397 GCA_015680685.1 Gnetum montanum
AAGTAAAAAAGGTATTAACAAAGGCATGACTAATTCACACTTCAAATTGGGTTGGCTACATTTCTCACAATGCAAATCAATGCAAGAATGAACTATGATGAGTGGTGGAGTAGTCCAACACCCAACCATACGAGTTATGAGTGTTCACATGTAGCATAGTCGAATTTCATGAATAAGACAATGTAATTATGCTAGTAATTGGTTATAGTTTGCAATCATTGTCTTCCCGCATGAGTTATTAAAGTTGATGTGTATGCTTTAACTCATGGTGAGGTGTATGATACTGATGTTGTATGGGCCATATTGCTCCTTGTAAACATAAAGTAAATGGGGTGGTTCCTAACTATAAGTGATAATAAACAAATATAATCTTGCCTATGGGTTGGACATCTATTCTTGATTCTTCAGACACGTCTTGGACTAATGCAATCATTACTAGGATTATCAAGTATTACACGACTAGCCAAACCAAGTGATAATACTACTGGGTTCCATTTTACTTAACAATAGTGATAATAACATGTAGAGAAAGTAAATCAGTAACTAAAAAAACAATTAACATTAAGCTAAGTCAAAGTAGGAAAATTATTCTAAGTGTAAACAGTAAAAACTAAGTGATGTTGCAATGATGCAATGTAATCTCAATCTTTATTTCCATGCATGAAACGTGTCCAAGTACCTTCCACTCAAATAAAGACTCTATTCAATTACTAAACATCACATTACTAGCATACACTCCCAAGTACTAAGTGCTAAAATCAAGAAAACAAATTGACATAATCTCACTAGGCATGAAATTAAACTGCTTATGGATGGTGCACCTAAGTGTTGTATTCATCGGCCTACACACATATGCAATATTAGATACACAACATTGTATATCGTACCTTGATATTGGCGAAAATATTACAACTTTGATATTAGATACATGATTTTTTTCTTAAGAAAAATTTGGATTTATCATACCCCCACAACTAACTAAAAAATCATCGTTGACTTAAAGCAAAATGAGGATAGAATTCGTTACAAAATTTGGAGGTAGATTGATATGACACTAACTCTTATATACATAACTCTATAATGCTAGAGTGGAGTTTACAATAATGACATGACTAATGACACAACTCTATAATGCTGGAAAAAAATTTGGTGAAGTTGGATGTAGCCTTATGTTGTTCTTAGTGATGGTGGCTCTTGCCTTACTTTCTTCCCCTTATCATCAAGCTTCTAAAATATTTACTAGTTTAGGAGTACTTGAAGTGTTCCTTCTTCCATTCTAGGATCATGAACTATCCATGCTAATGAACCAATTTTTGATGGAGTCATGACATTCCATGGACATGGCAACTATAAAAACATTTTATTTTCTTTGACATACTAAGATGCAAACTACATCCACTCCTCTTTGAATGCTTTGTCCTTTCCATAGAGTTCATGGTAGTTTGATAATCTTCTAGCTAGGTTTTCTAGTACATTTTTTTCCTTGGTAGCCAACCTTTACTACTTTCAATTTAGAATTTACTACTTGAAGTTTCTTCAAGGCATCTTTACAATCTACAAACTCTTTCTCATATAGTGCATATGTCGTTGCTACTTCCTATTGTAGCTCATTTCTTGGCTTACCTGTTGTTAACATAGCTAGGTTAGCATGATGAAGGTTAGCTAACCCTGTATACACTTTAAGGTTTTGAATCTAAAAGTCCTTTTTTTTTCACTTCCACTTGGTGGACAAGGGCATAACTATCTAAGATGGGTTTCTAGTCAAGATTTTAAATTAAAATTTTGCTAATATTGGCCCTTTTCATGTGGATTTCTTTCTTGTTTATCTACTTGTACATGCCCACTTGGTCATGGAAGTATTCCTTGAGCCTTATGTTTCTTTGCCTTATTTTTCCATGCACTAATTTCAATGGCTGATTTTTGTTGAATCGTGTGTACTGCCTACATAAAGGGGATTCTATTTTCTATTTCATGGTAGCTTAGATCTTGTTTAACCCTTACCAATTCTTCTATCAATTGGTTGATGCTTCATTCTTAGATGTTTTTCTACTTCTCCACTATGGTCAACCTCATGTTGTTAACAACAAGTTTTTTTTTCTTCTTATAATATGGTAAGTGCCTTCACATGTGCGTATGTTTGGGTTTCAGCTATAGAGGCATTTCATACTAATTTTTCCTTCTAAGTTGCTAACTATTTATTTTATTAAATTAGATTGTTGATATGCTCTATTCTAAATTACTTGATCTGGTCAGGCACCATGAATTTCATAGGATCTCTTTGCTTAGCTTTTAGGATTGCGAGCTCTTCTTGTAGTTTTAGAACTTCTACTTTAGGATGCTCTACACTAGTTCTACCATAACTAGTTTTCCTTTAGTAGTGATGAGCTTAGAGTATACTCTAGTAACATCACTGGAGATGTCAAATACTATTATCATAACTTGCCTAATCTACAGTATTCTATCAAGCACATCCTCATGATAAGCAAGAGTCATTGAGGTTCTAGCTAACATCTAAGCATCCCTGGCTCTAGTTAAATTTCCTAGGGGTATAATAGGAATGCTGAAGGATTGCTTGATGTGATCAATGATTATCTGTGCTATTCATGCTACATCATGGTGCTACATTACTACTATTGTGGCTCCTTCTCCAATCTCTAGCACTAGTTGGAACAATGCAGCATTCCCAAAGATTTGTTGTGACCTTTACATCTTTGTTCTTAATTGTAATGAAATCTATCCACTTGCTAGATTGACTAAAATTATGGGTTTGATGGCACTATTAATAACTCTATATAGATTGGCCTCTTCCCTCATTTACCAATTGATTATTTTTGTAATATGCTATAGATGACTGATCGATGGTCTATAATCTTATGTTGGTGGTGGTGGAACTTGCTATTCTTGTTGCCACTGCTATTATTGTTGGTTTCTGGGCCCTACTTGCTATTGTTTTTGTTGCTCTTGTTCTTGTTCTTGTTCTTGCTCCTCACCATGGTCATTCTTCAGTGGTGCTAGTTTGAGCAACTCAGCATATGAAGCATTTTGGACTTTCGTAGGCATGTCATTAGTGTATCTAAAGATTTTGGCTCATTTTCATAGCTTCTTGATAAGGTAAAGAAATGAAATCATTGGCTTCGCCACATTCTTTTCTTCAAACTACCTTTGAATTTCCATGAAAAAGAGTTGTGCAAGGTTGGCATTGTATTTAACCATCAGAATCATACTACCTCTAGCTACATAAGTTGATAGTCGATTAACCCCTTTTGTTGGGGATAGGTGATAAGTCAAATTTTGAAATATATTCTCTCTTCCAGAGTTAGTTCATTATATCCCTTATCTTCTTTGCCATAAGCGCATTTTACCCATAGCTTCCTAGTTTCAAGATTAGGTTGGGTAGAAAGATATGCTAACCTTACCCCTTTGTTGGGTATATTCAAAGCTTCTGCAATTACCTTGGTTGAGAATGTCATTGAGACCCTTCCAATATTGATAGTAGTAACCTCTTCTTTGTCATGCCAAAACTGGTAAGTCTCTTCAAGGTACCATTCACCATTCTGTGATAGTATGGATCATAGTTGTGATATTTGGAGTTGTGTCCTTACTGCTTTAGGAACAAATTCCATAAATGCACCAAAGTTCATTTCCATGATGACCATGATTAGGATGGATCTTTTTTGGATGGCATGGAGGTAGCCCTATGATAATGTGAAGCATTTTCCTAGCACTTATGGTTCTTTTGCCTCTCCTCAGGCCAATTATCATGTAGCAGGAGTATCTTGATGGATGCTAAATGATTAGGCTTCTTACTCCTTATGTTCTAGTTCTTGTCCTCTAGTTTGGCCTCTACCTTAGGCTCTTGGTCATTTGCTTGCTCCTTATGAAGGTCCTCCATGTTCTCCTCCTCTTGTTGGGACCATCTACAATCATTAGGGATTAAAAATTATTAAGGTATTCACATTTATTCTTAATAGTTTCATACCTTACTCATACACTTAGTTTCATTAAGTTCTTAGTTTATGATTATAGAGTTAGAAAAGTTTTGTACAAAGTAATCCCATAGGTGTTAATATTTTTATTACGCTTCACATTTATCTAATTTGTTCTTATGTATGAATCATGATTATGGTTATGGTTCCTTCAGAACATTACTTGAGTGTTTTGGCATTGATATGTGTGATTATTCTTTAAACCTTTCAGCTATCGCTTCATAATTATCCTTCAAATAGCTTCCAAATGTTAGGACTTTTTGAAAAATTAGATTAGATTTCCCTCACTAGCAACCCCCCCTCCCCACAACTAAATTTATCACTTTGTGATCAAATAGGTTTGAAAAGCACAAAAATCAGAGTAATAAAGATTGAGTTATGGCTCAGGAAAGCTAGGAGGTTAGAGCTTATATTGGAAAATGAAATTCAAAAAATCTCACTTAGCACAAATGAAAAGTGATGAAAAAATTTTCTAAGTCCTTGTGTATATATAGATTTTGTGGGACCTAACATTGGGGATCCAATATTAGTGTGGACCAAATATCGGAGCCCAAGAAAATTCACTTCTTAGAAGGCTTTGATGGAAAAAATTAATTCTTTTGGAGATTTGTAAGGTTTTAAGGTTTATCAAAGGTTTGGATGATAAAAATATGCTTAGTTTTGTCTAGAAATATTTCATTGGAAGTTCATAGAGAAAGAATCTTGGGCTATGAAAGTTCTAAGATGGGTAAGAAGAGTAATGAATTCATACTTTTAGAACAAATAGTGTAAATGATATGGGAAGTGTTTCTTGATGTTTGGAAGGTTCAAGATGATGTCAAATTGCTTGGTAGGTATAAGATACAACAATTATACAAGTGGATCCTCCCCAAAGTAGGCTCTAGCCATTAATACCCTTGTATAACCATGCCTAGAAATGTCCTTAGGCACTTAAGGAGTTGAATGGAACATGTACCTATTTAGAAAAACACATGTTAGTATCACCAAATTGGAAAAATAACTCTACATTACACAAAACCATAAGTTGTGACTATTCAAATAGTGAGATGAGATGGACTTAGAAGGAATTGTAGAAATCGAGATGTGAGATGTCTTACTATAGGAATAATGAATTCTTGTGTTTTATTAGTGGTTAAAGTAATCACTAGCCTTTCTATCCAATATTTAAACCAAGTCCAGACCACATTCTAGTAACATTGCATCATGTCATCTATTAGAATTACAATTGTAAGACTATTAATGTTGCAAGGAGTATTTTCATTTGATGTATTATCCAAGAGATGAATTTTATTCATGGCACTTTATTCTTACTTTTAGATTTCTAAGAAGCCACCTACCTTTAGGCATGGGTAACATGTGTTTCTAGTCGAATCCTTAGAAATTTATTTTGGGCTCTTTTATTTTTATTTGTGTAAACCCTTTTAAGGTAGCACTTATTTTACTCTTACTCTCATTTTTCATTAGATCTACAATGATATAATACAACTTTAGCAACATAATAGCACTTACAACAATAATCCAAAAAAATCCACAAATTCTCTTAATGTCACACCCTTTTCATTCCCATTTGGTTCTTCACTTTTTTATCTAAGCATAATGATAACAAGTTTATCCTTATTTGTATGATGGAAAAGAATATCATTATGGCCATGGTAACAACCTCTTATTAATGGAATGGATGGATGGATGGTGTGGGCTCATTGTTCCAATAATTAGTCTCTTATGATTTGATAACATAGAGAAATCTTCACCTTATTCATCTACATCTTTCCTTTATTTGTAATGTTTCTTATTAGTAATCAAAATTATTTTCAAAGGATTTAAAAACAAAGTATAAAAGAAAGGAAAAGGAGAGTAAAAATTGAAAAAATGTTAAAATAATGAAAAATGCTAAAAGAATGAAAAATGTTTAAAGAATAGAAAAATTTGAAAGAACCTCAAAGTTTTTAAGAAATGAAAATGTGAAAGAATAGAAAAAATTGTATCAAAGAATGCAAAAAATTATATCAAAGAATTAGGAAAAGTAAAAATGATTGCAAAACAAAAAATGAAAAAGCACTTAGTAATTTCCAAATTAGGATAAGTCATCTCCCCCATGACAAAACTCATGGGCAAGTGTTCAAAAGATGCTCCCTAGGTCTCATGGATCATACAGTCTAAGTGGTTCACGTACCATATTTATTGATTTAACTCTTAGGTTATCATCCTAGGTGATTTGGATGGTAGATGATTTTTGATCATTTAAGTCTTTTTTTTTCTTTTCCTTTTGGTGTATGATCATGAGTTATTAATTTCATTATTGGGGCCTTAGTTGCAGTCATTTTCTTAGATTGGGAACAAGTTAGTGGTTCAAATGTTTCCATGCATGTTTTAGAAAATTTTCGGTTCTCAGTTAGTGGCCTTAGGGTGTCTTTTAGTTTTGTGGCTCCTGCTGTTTCTTTTGCACATGTTTTTTTTTACTATTGTGAACTGTTGTGGTGACTATGTTAACATTCTAAAGTGTTGGTCCACTATTGCAGCCTTTACTTTTAGTAGCAATGCATGGAATTCTTTGCATGTATATGGATCCATGCATGTCTTCTTTAGAGATCTCAATAGATATATTCCTCATATTAAACTTGCCATCAATTGTGCTAGGCCATTCCCTTCCCATGATAATTGGAAATTCCTTGTCATCGTTCTTTACTTTGATTATTAGGAAGTTTGCTGGATAGGACCACCCACTAATGGTGGTTACTACATTTTCTATCTGTTTCAAAGAACTAGTGACAAATTGATTTGCAAGCTTCAACCTAATATTGCATTCCTTCAAAGGTAATAGATTACATGTTTGATATATTTCATAAGAGATCAGATTTACTTCAAAATTGGAGTCTAATGAAGCTTTGCATGGTAGATTTCCAAATACTTGTAGATAAATTAGAGAAAATTCCTAGATCAATTCTCTTCTTTGGGAGTGACCCTACCTTCATCCAGTGGTGACGATATCTGTAAGCATGATAGTCTAAATGCTTGTGTTTGAAGATAATGGAAGCTTGTCTTTGCTAAGACAATCTGTTATAGGGGAGGTTGGTCTTGATGAAGTTCAAATTCTATCGATCTTTTCTAGACTTGTCCTTAAAAAAGGATGCTTCTTTATTTGGCCCTTAGTATTATTGATAGGATCCTTTATTTGTACGTTCACTACCCTTACAACTTTCCTTTAATGTGGTTGTGATGGTAGCTTCCTTTACATTGTAGGTGGTGGCACTGGTGGTAGAGGATTTCTTGGATGTTGGTTTGAAGAATTAGCCATTTGCAAATGCATGTGGGGAATTCAAATATATTCTTGGTAGTATTGGTTTATGGTATATAGGTGGAAAATATTGTGGAGTCTGAATAGCTCTGTTGGCTAGTGAGATTGGATGTCGGACATAGTATCCATAAGGATCAGATTGTCGACATGGATATTGTTGCCTTGGTGGTGGCATTGCCCATGTTTGTGGTTGTTACCACTACTATTGATATTGCTCCTATGGTTGAAGGTAGGCTCCACTTGGGTAATAGGTGGGTTGGAAATGTTTCTTGATATTACCTTGAGGATAAGGAAGTCTTCTGGGTCCTTGCTTTTTGACAAAGCTTGGATTGAGTGCATATACCTAATATTCTTACAAATGGACCATAATAGGACAACATCCCTTAGGATGTTCATACTAGTACATCTTGCATCCTTCCTCTTCCTTTGAACTAGAGTTAGTGTATCCTTCAACAATAGCAACTATTTCTTTTTTCTTGTAACTATCTCATCCATAATCTCTTCTCTTCTTCTTTTCTTTACCTCTATTTAGTTCTTGTTTAGTCTTTTCCTTCATGATTTTTAAACCTGTAGTAGATTTCTTGTTCATTGAATCCCAAACTCTCTCTACATTGGTTGTTATACATTAATTTTTTTTAAATAGATAGTGTCTTTTGTTGAATGGATTGGTCTAAGGTTTCATCCTCTTGTGTTTCATAGACTTCTGCATCCCTCTTTTGGATTGATGGATCTCTATTGTACTCTTTGGATGATTCCCTTTTTCTAAGTTCACCTTCCTCTTTTTCCACTTAATTTATTAGTCATTGAATGTGATGGATGGTCATCTCTAATAATCTTCCTTAGTTGTAAACCCCAAGGGTCTCCTTGATTTTGCTCTGCAGCCCATCTATGATGTGTCTAAGCTATTCCTTTGATAAAAATTTGTGGCCTAGGAAACTATGTAATAGTGAGTAATATCTACTCATTGCCACATCAAGGGTCTTGTGAATCCCTTGCTTCCATCCCTAGATTTTCTTTCATAAGTTTGAAACTCATGAAGAGGTTTGGTATTTGTCATTAAGGATTATGAGCATGGTACTCCAATGTCTAATGGATTCAGGTTCTAGTAACATGTACTAGCTCTTCGCTTCCTTCACAAGTGTTCTCAAAAATAGCTTTAATTTCTCTCAATCACTTTGTATGTTTTGGAGGGCACATGCATCATGGAAAGCTTGAAGGTGATGTTGTGAATTAGTGTTGTAGCTAGCATCAAATCTTAGCACATTGTTCATGTCTAACCATTTGATTTGGTATGTAAATAACTTCCTGGATATTTATCATTCTTCAAGTTGCCATAAGGAGTTCATCAACATGGTTGGGTTTGTATGCTCTGTTATAGTAGTGACCCCTTCTGTGCTCGTGTTTCTCTTGATCCTCTCTTGTATTCCTTCTTCTCCTTCATTCATGTTCTTCATATCCAGTATTAGAGTATCTTGAATATCTGTCATGATTACCATGAGTCTTCCTTTTTTCCCTATCAAAGTCCTTGGTACTAATGTCACCTCTTGATAGACTCCTTCGATTATTGTAATGAGGTAGATGAGGTGGTAGGAAAATAGTGCTGACTAGTTCTCCTTTCTTGACTCTTGTATGCTTCCTTGTTAGATTTGGTAGGAACCCTTGGCCTAGAGTCCTACTTGTACCTTGAGTCAATACCCTCCCCCTTGTGTGTCTCTACTATAGTATAATGAAGTTGGGCTTCGATAGGTTTCTTAAGTTTGATGATAGGTGTTTTTGAAGGCTCCTCATGATGTTATTGGAGTTGCTCTAAAATGAATCTATCAGCATCAAGTTCTTTTAAGACAACTGAAGTGTTGATTTACTTCCCTTTGTTGTGTGCATGTTTGATCTCTATGGCAGAATCTCTCCTCATTTGCTCCTTTGTGGGTTCATAGGATCTTGTCATTTGCTGAGTCACATGATACCCTTCCTTGATATGGTCCAAATGCATTCCTATTAACGTAGTTTGGTGCATATTAAGTGTTTCATGTTCTAGAGGTAGGACTATGTTTTCTTGCATGTCTCTCCACCTCATTTGATTATCCTAATGGAAGATGAAAGTGAAGTCTAGATGGTATAGATTAGTGTGAGAATAAGTGATTCTTGTTTGCATTGGCATTCCCTATTCTTCTTCATCAATAATTTTGTCATTGCTTCTTCTTGTTTCCTTAGTAGGTCATGGTTGGTCTTTGTTTGAAGCCATATTCTATAGTTTTTAGACATTTATGTTTAAGTGTTCTTTACTTATAGTTGTAAGGTTTGACTTTGTGTTTTAGACACAATGAACTTTGAAAATCAATTACTTAGCATAACGTTGATGTATCCCTAGCAGTGGCGCCAATGATGAGCGGTGGAGTAGTCCAACACCCAATCATAGGAGTTACAAGTGTTCATGTGCAACCCAATCCAATTCCATGGACAAGGCAATGTAATTATGCTAGTAATTGGTTAGAGTTCATGATTGTTGTCTTCCCACATGAGTTAGCAAAATTGATGCATATGGTTTAACTCACAATGAGGAGTATGATACTAATGTTGTATGGGCCATATTGCTCCTAGTAAACATAAAGTAAATGGAGTGATTCCTAACTCTAAATGATAATAAACAAATCTAATCTTGCCTATGCAATGAACATCCATTCCTAAGTCTCCAAACACATCTGGGACTCATGCAATCATTACTAGGATTACCAAGTATTATGCTATTGGGAGAACCAAGTAATAATACTACTGGGTTGCCAAAAAATCATACTTAACAATTGGAATTAGTCATATCCATTCCACTTAACAATAGTGATGATAACATGTATAGAAAGTAAATTAGTAAGTAAAGAAAATAGTAAACATTAATCTAAGTAAAAAAAATTATTCTAAGTGTAAACAGTAAAAACTATGTGATACTGCAATGATGCAAAGTAATCTCGATCTTTATTTCCATGCATGAAACATGTCCAAGTGCATTCCACTCGAAGAAAGACTTCGTTCAATTACTAAACATTACACTATGGGCATACACTCCTAAGTGCTCAATGCTAAAATCAAGAGAAAAAATTGATAGAATTTTGCTAAGTGTGAAATGAAATTGTTGATGCATGATGCACCTAAGTGTTATATTTATAGGCTCACACACATTTGCGATATTAGATACACGACATCATATCTTGTGCCCTAATATTGGGGATTCAATATCATGGCTCCAATATTAGATATCTGATATCGTTGCCAAAAAAATTTGGATTTATAAAAGTATGATACTATTTTTATACTATTTAATACATTAAATATACCTACTAACTTTCACATCATCATCATTATTTACTACAATTACTGTGACATAGTTTATATGTAAAATGTTAAATTAAATTATAAGTCTCAAGATCTAACAAAATACAAATAATTCTTAAAATATAAATATTAAATTAAATTTGTAAAACAATAGTAGAATCTAATATAAAATTTTTAAGATAGGTTCTACAACCTCTTCCTTTCCATTTTTGTTGCTTTTATCCTTTTTTTTTCTTTAGGTTTACCTATGCCTTTTTGTTCCATCATTCTTTCTTTCTTTTCTATATGTTTCAGTTTCAATCCTTGCATGTATTTTTGGTTTCTTCCTTGGTCTTGCCATGGAGTAATAAGGAAGTCATTCCTTCTCCTATTAGTCACCATATGGGGTAATGAAGAAGTGGTTTCTCACTCCACCACTTATTATGTTTGTGTCTAGTGTTTTGAATAAGGCCAAAGGGCACTACTGGTACTAGTGCAAAGGTAGATAAGAAGATGACATTCATCACAACCTTGTTACTTAAATGCGAACTAGGCTCACTCATGGTTAAGCCTAATGGCTTAATGGTTATAGCTCCTCATACATTAGTAAACATTTTTATGTGCTGGATGCATATAGCCTAGCTAACTACATAGTATCTCCTTGAATATGACTAGAATCATTTGCCTTTAGACTGTTGAGCAAGGAGTCTACCTAAAGAGTGTAAGCCTATACCCTATCTACCTCATATGTAACTCAGAGAATGAGCCTATCTCCATGCATGCTTTCATTGTGTAAAAATATAGATCGTGGTCCCATATACTATACTATACTAGATATATATGCATATAGGCTATTCATGCTGCTTTTGTTACATCTTTGGCCATTCGTTAAAGACTAACTCATAGGTTGGACTGCCCCCACACCCAGTAGCACAAGTTTGTTTTGGTGATGCCTTGAATATATTTTGTTGTGACATACTATGTTTTTGCTCCCATCCAGTGAAGTACACATAGTGTATTTTTCCTACCCCTACCCTCATCGTTAAATAAAGGTTTTCCCTTTCATCTACATAGCCTATTACCTCCACTAATTTTAGCTTTTTATTTATATCTTTTTATTTGCTTTTTAGTTATATTAATATTAGTAACTAAGCCATATCGTGTATAAGGACATGCTTTCCAACAAATCCTTTCCAATTAAGTAGTTTCTTTCTAATAAACTAATTAATAACACCATGCAAAACATATATTTGGTATTTCACTAGTTTTTCTTTGCCATGTCCGTTTATGTTCATTTGGAAGTGTTTATGCCCTCCACCATGATTTGATCTTCACCATTTTGGTACACCTTTTGTTTTGATGTATTTTTGGAACTTTGATCATTGAGAACATTTTCTTAAATTTTTTTATAAATAAAACAAAAAGAAAATGATGGGTAATGCAAACTTGTCCATGTTGTGGGTATGATAGTTCCATGAATTTGATACTTAAAGTTATCTAGTTAAAATTTCAACATATGACATTCACAAAACACCTAGCATGCTTTTCTAGGAATCTTGAAAGTTCCAAAAAAACATTGTGACCAACTTAGAATACTTTAGTAACATTAAGCAACTTAAGGATAAATTTGACCTATAATAAGATCAAATCTCCAATTTTAAATTTCTTTAATCTTTAGAAGATGTTGATATGTATATCCTTTATATTTATGTTAAGCAGTAAATACCACTTGTTAATGAATATTCAAAGAAAACTCTCTTCTTCCTTGACCTTCATTTAAACAAAATGAATCTTTTAGTTTAAATTGTGTATTAAGTTAAATATGATACACATTTGATATGAGATATGTGAAGGTTGAAAAAAAAAACACTATTTTGAAAATCAAAGGAATTTAAAAAATCATGGAATGACATCATTAAAATTAAACAAATGATGATGCAAAGGTCAGAATTTTTTAAGCACAAAACACTCGGTACATAATATAATAGATTAAAGTAATATAATATATCAGCAAAACAGATTTAGTAGTCAAATTGCAGACGCAAACTTTGAGTTTTGATTGAATGATCCCAATTACAGTCCGGTTACATAACGATGCATATTTTCTCGACTTAGTAGTTTGTAGTTTCTACTGTCCTGTACAACCTTTTAGTCCCTGTAGAACGCGTTGTAAAAACTTTAAAACTTAAATTTTAAACTTCTTTTCTTCATTCTTGCAGGGTATTTTAGTTTTACCCTAGCTACAAGGATAAAGATAAGTCGATCGAAAGTAAGGATTCCAGTTTTTTTCTTTGGCATAGTGAACTCTGTCAAACCGTCGCAGAGAACTTCTTGACACAAACGGCACAGCATCTGTACAAAATCCATGAACAAAATCAGCAAATCTGAAAGACAAATTCTACCTGAATTGGTTTTAACAAAACACTAGAGATGGAATGGGTGATGCAGGCAATGAAAAGTCACCATGGAATGGTCGAATTTGTTCATCAGGGCAAGAAATGGAAGCGGAACAGTGACCTCTATCCAAATGGATTTTGACTGGGCTCCTATAGCGCACAATACAAGACGCGCCTGTAAACGCATTCAGGTTAAAAGCATTGACCATGAATTTTTGGATTATGGAATTCTGCATGGACAATATTATAACATAAGAAGATGGGAATGCATTTAATACTTGCTGGGGCGTGACGTTATAGATGTAGACTTTGTCCCCTTAGAACATGGTAAACTGCTTCCGTTCATGGCTTCTGTAAAACATGCTACATGTCAAATATCATAAAATCTAATGACAGCGCAAAAAATAAAGCAGAAAGATGAAAGAATGTCATTGACAAAGGATGAAAATTAAGGTTTAGCTGTTATAGAGCAGCGTCTTAGATGTTTTTTTATTTTTAAAGAAGATATAATTTTCATGTTGTTTTTAAAACTGTCTAATAAATTTAGTCTTTAACCTTTTAAAAATTTCATTTTCGGCTTTAAAAGATGTAATAAAGTGCTTATAAAAAACTGCTAATAAATTCAAATGGTGGAATAAAATTTCAATTCAGTTTTAGAAGATGTACTAAAGTACTTAACAAAAAACTCCTAATAAATTCAGAGGGTCCAATAAAATTTCAGTTCTAATAAATCCAGAGGGTCTAATACGATACGGGAAAAGGGTTGCTACATGGTGAAAACCCATAAAAATAGAGAATGAATTAAAGATAATAAAAAGAAATTCTAAATATACATTGTCGTATTTGGGGAAAAGGCATGGGGAAAAGGCATACAAATTCTAAACTTCTTGCATGGGGAAAAGGCATAGCCAATGATGCAGGCATTTGGCAAGTGGCATATTGGGATCAGCTATTTTTCCTATGACCCCTTTTAGCACATGTCGTATTATACCATTATTAATGTTTGTGATTGCGAAGGAAACATTAAGTGTTAGTGGGATTGACCTTAATTTGTACGTCTTGTGTGTGTTTAGCAGTTAAAACATACACGTCAGATATCAAAATTGCAACGGGAATAAGCCAACGGGAATAAGCCAACGGGAATAAGCCAAAAGGATAAGCAACCGACTAAGAAACCGTTGAAACTTTGAAAGATTTTTTTTTATATAATTCAAAATGTCCATGCTTTTAAATACAACTAATTTAATCTATGATATATAGGGACTGAAACTGCACAATCAGGTAACCCAAATTTTATTCTTATCTGTTCTCACAAAGGCTAATAGTTTGAGAATATGATTTAAAAATCTTGGGTTTAGAGGTTAAAAACAGGGCACTGTAAAGGTGTTAACAGGAAAGTATTAAATATCATAAATTCTAACATAAATAAATTTGTTTTTAGTCGTTACCTTTCTTTCTGACAAAGAATAACGGTTATATTTGTGAGATTTAAACCTGCAACCTACAGAGGGATCACAGGGGCCATGTGACCTGTACATTGCAGGTCATTGTCACACACTGTACAAAGAATGTACAAAGAATCTTCATGCCAGGTTCATGGATGGAAACAATGAATTATATATACAACTTGAGACCTGATTATCGATATTTTTGTCGTTTATCATTTTTGTTTTTACTGCTGCATTTCAGTTGTTTAAAAGTATGTTTGAGAACACATAAGAATATATTTCAAAAAGCCGCCATGTGTTTTGGGCTTCTGGAATTACCAGAAATCCACCTTTTTTGGCACGTGGGTAAAATCTGACACGGCTTGTATTATTGCAGGAAAATAGTCCTATCTCAATTTATTTATTTTGACTTGGTTCACGTGAAATTGTGCATTGTGGCAGAGGAAGTGGACCAAGCCTGCATACACTCGGCAAAGGATATACTTGTTCTTATTTAAGCAGTGAATGCCATACGGGTTTTGCATGCCCATAAGAACGCCCATGCATGCATCATTGGCCGAAAGCGTGCATCATTGGCTGAAAACTATGCGCCGGACATTCGCGATTCCTGATAAATTTTCATGAACTGTGCGCGTTGGATTCGGAAGCGCATACAGAAGCGAAATAAATCCGCAATGGAAACGTATTTTATAATTTCCAATGAAATTTGCCTGAATCTGTACATATACATTGAAATGGTCGCCTGCCTTGCCTCATATTATTATTGCCTTGTTCTCGATGTCTGCATTGTGCATTAAAATCATACTTGTCTTCTCCTGCTCTGAATCTTCCCAGAAACTTCATTTCTTTGTTAAGTGGCCAGCAAGCAATCAAGATTCATGTCATCGGCATGACACACCACAGAAAATAGGGAGTACGTAGGGAAATCACAAAAGGGCTACTTTGGTAATAGAAGGCCGAAGGGCCAAGTTTGGGTCATACGGAAATCAAGTTTGGAAAGGGGCCTGCGAGGTAAACATTGCATTTGCATGGATTGGCCTTTGGGAGCGTCAAAGGTTCCGGCACGACTCACGCATTCAGGCATGTTTATTGGTCATTGCTGGTTCTTGCTCTTTTTCTCATATCTCTGCTGAAAAAAGAAAAAACAAAACAGTGTCATCGTCATTGGTCATGAGTCATGAACACGATGAGTCATGTCCCCAGCTACGAACCCGTTCCCACTTTTTCTTGAGGCACATGTACCCAAACACGTTTAGAATCACGAATCCTCGATTCCTCGCTTCCATGAATCAGATTCTTTTGATGGATAGGCTGAAAACATGCACTTCAAAGGCGGTCAAAAACAACATTGAAAGGAATAAACGATGTTGAAGTATGTATTGCGTCACAAGCACGGACCAAAGACTCTAGCAGATAGAATTTGAATTTGAGCTTAAGGAAGTTACAGCTAAGTCTATCGTTCTAGAGTTGGAGATTTGGTTTAGGGGGAAGTTGCCATTGAGCATCTGCAAATTGGTACCTGCATGCATTTGCAAACTAAAGCCTCTGGGTGAAAGGTAATACGCTTTCCCTTGTGAATGGTCTTAACGTTGCTTATTGAGTCGGAATCTTTCTTGCATTTTTAAAATTTTTTCTTCTTTCTTGTAGTAGAATCTATTGTATCTGCATTGTAGTAGATTTTCCGGTAGAATCTATTTGTGGTTCTCAGAGGCGATTTTTTATGTGTTTACCAAATTTTTTTAAAAGTTTCCTTTTGCCAAATGTGACCCACATGAAGTTGCACTATGAAATGTGACACATTGACCGATTCCCAGTCACCTGCTACTGAACTGGGACTGGAGCCTACTAGCAATGTTGTTAGCAATGTTGTTACTGCAAGTGAACTGGTACCTGGTACCTGCAGTCTAATAGCGCTATTTTTTTCTCTAGTTTACAGTTTGCGAGTGAATTATAGCTGGCAGTCTCACAACACTGTGCTGAGCTAGTTACTGCAAGGAAACTGCTACCTGCAATCTGGTAGCACTGTTCTATGTATTTTTTGGATTTAAAATGCAATTGTCCTGGGGATCGCAGTTGCCTCTGAATTACTCTCTACAAGGATACTGCTATCCGCAGTCTCATAGTATTGTTTTATTTTTGTTTTCATCCGCAGTCTCATAGTGTTGTTTTATTTTATTTTTTGGTTAGAAATTGTGAGAGACTTGTAGCTCGTGAACTGTCCAGTGTGAGCGATTTACTACCTAGCACTCTTTAATAAAAGTTTATATAAGTTCATACTTTCATAAAAGTTTATATAAGTTCATATGTATGACATCTAAACTTCTTCAGCGTGCTACTAATATCAATATCAATATAAGTTTATAGTGGTTTGATGGAATATCATATCTTCATATGCATGACATATAAATGTTTTTGTGTGCTACAACATAACAACTTTTTCAACATGTGTTAATTATGTTAATTTTAATGCAGCATAGCTACAACTATCTAATTATCTATGAAAAATTCCCTTCATAGTGGTTCCGATTGTTAAAGTTCTATACAATCATGAGGGTATTAAAAGCTAAAGTGAATAGTCAAAGGGATCTTTCGTGTGAGTAGTTGTATTTTTTGAATTGTAATTATATTTAAAATATAGTAATACACTTGTTGATCACTTATGTTTGTATTATGTTATTCTAATTATTATTTAATTTCTAAATTTGTAGCTATTTCTTTGGTTTGTAAACATAATTTTCAAAGTATTTTGGAGTTGCTAGAAATGTTAGTCCTTTCTAAAAAATTAAAGAGAATTGAAATCTATAATTAGATGACAATGCAAGGCTACTATGATAAAAATGTTGTTTATAATTTTTATGAATGGTTCACTAATGGTGTCTTAGATGGGGTAAATACTTTGCAAGCCACTGTACATGGCTAGAATTTCACCTTCAACGTAAACGATATTTTAGATATAATACAAGTTTCATGCAGTGGTGAGCTAGCTATTAAGGAATGTCGGTGGAAGAAAAATGAAAATCACTTAATTCAGTAAGCTTAATCATTTGATAAGAAATATAGCAACCCAAATTGCTATCTGGAGTTATTGTTGCTTTCAAAATTCATGCAATAGGCCTTATTTCTAGTAAAAGTAATCAAAGTCAAAATTTTTAATAATGCCATTTTACTCATGTGGGCATTGGATAATAGTGAAGGTATTTTTGTTGATATCCCAATGACCATACTATCTAAAATGAGGAGGGATGGAAGGGCATGTCAGCTTAATGATGTTAGAGAGTCTCTTGGCTTTCCAATCATTGTAAGTAAATTATTGCAGAAACATAACATACAGGTTACCCCTACACAACTTCAAGATATAGTGAAGTTGGAGCCTAAAAGCATTTTTAGGAATGCATTATTATCCAAGAGTTCTAAAAGCTCATTTGATGTCAAAGTAGATGATAAACCTTCTTTGCAAGATGTATGTCATCATGAGAACTGTTCTCTGAAAGCAATTGAAGATAAGTTAGATAATGTGGTCAATGATTTATGTCAATACACCAATAGCAATGTAAAACTTTGGAATATTGTGGAGGAGCTGAAATGTGACAAGTCTTAATTACTTGAAGAGATCAATGCACAAAAGACAAAAATTAAGACGCATGTGGCAAATGAAAATAGTTACATGAAGAAGCTTATTATTTAAAATCAGAAAATGAATGATAAAATTGTTATGCTAAATGCTAAAATATGAATTCTAAGATTGCATTGATGGCTAAAAATACTCACCGTGATAGAAGCAATGTCACAAAAGATCCTAATAATGATATGAAGTTGTACATATTATCTATTTGTTTAAATTCTTATTATTTTTTGAAACTTCTCCTACAATGTGATTATTGTCAATGTATGTAATAAATTTGAATGATATGGGTACACCCAAAGTAGCCAAGAGATTATTTGTTTTTAATGAGTACAACAAAGAACAAATAATCCATGAGATGAAGAATTTCCATAAAGCGAGAAGTAACTGAACTTGATATTGGTGTTCGATATGTTATGTTATGTATGAAATTATCATGGTGAAATGCAATTTGACTTTATTATCTAATATTTCCATTTTATAGTTGATGATAATGTTGTTTTCAAAACCCCAATGAATGATTGTACAATAATTGATACAATGATTTAGTTGCTTGTCTCTAGTATGCTTAACAAGAAAGAGCTTTTGAGGACATTGTTTGCCCCATATATTGTCATAGGATACTTTTTTAGGACTTTATATAAACATGGGTGGAGAGAATTGCTAAACAATGGCATAATAGATGTCTACATCATGCACTTAAAAGAATTTCAGAAGTCATTGTAGGGCTATCCTAATTTTTAAAATACAAAATATTTTATCTTCAATAGTATGTTTCAATGTTACATGAAGTTCTTTGAGAGCAAGATATAGATGTATCAAAGAACTAGATACAAAGATCAAAGAAAGGCAACAAAAAATAAATTGTAAATGTTGAAAGTGGTACATTGGTTAAGGAAGGTGTTGATAAATTTGTTGTAGAAATAGATTTTTTTATAGAGCTTAAAGATAAAATGTGTTTGGATGAGTTTTTGCAATCTAGACATACATTCTTTTTTCTTCCTTTAAATAGTAGTGGGCATTGGGTTCTTGTTGTAGTTGACATACTAGCATATAAAATATTGGTGTATGATTCAATGCCTTCATCATAACATCTTGTAGTAGTAAGAAGATTGATGTTGAATTTTATAGACTATTTGTTTTTGGGCCAATTTGTCTACTCTGAAGTTGTCATTGAACTCAAGGGTAAGAGGGAAAAAGTAGCTACAAAATGGAATGTAATTTCAACTGATGGTCTTCCTTACTAAGAAAATGGATATGAATGTGAAATGTATAAAATCATCTATATGCATCACTTAGTATTCTATGAAGAGTTGAATTTCATTATTGAATTTATTTTAGCATATCGAAAATTCATGATATGTAAAATCCTTAGTTCTTCCAAAGATTAGAAAATTTGGAGAAACATGTGCTTATGGCATATGCTCAAGAAGCACTGTAGTGAACATGATCCACTTGTATCACATGATGTAACTAAATTTGATTATAGTCATTGTCCATGATGCATTCCATTTTTTTGATGTCATTGGGTTGTAATGCATCTCATCTATTGTAAATGAATCTCTGATACCTTCCCATTGAAATGCCTATCTTTTTGAAATTTTGTAAAAAAATTTACAATATATTGTGCATACTATTTTCTATCTTGGTGTCCTATTTGATGTTCAATAAATCTAATAATTAATTCTTACAACATTATAATATAGGGCCCATAGGTTATACTCAAGGCTCATAGGTTGAGAGAATGGTCATAGTTACATCAGGCTTTCTTGAATTTTTGTTTACCTTTCAAATTACAAATTTTAAAATTTTATAAAGTAATCCTCTATAAACCTATGTGTCATAGGTCATTCACATTTCTTAGATTATGGTATTACGTGAAACATGGTGTTGTGCACACCAAGAGTGCATGATAATGCAAACCACATGTAGTTGTAGTTCACAATATACTGCGAAAAGCATGTACTCATACTCTTCATATAAAGATTGCAAGTCATGCACATCATCTTTTCTAGCATGTATACAAATTGCATGGACATGCATCTCATAGGCCACTCGCACTACTTTCAACATGTATCTATTTCAATTTGTGAGGATAACCCAAATAGCATTCCCATGCGCTATTTGATAGGTCATAGGCTATGAGGTAGTGTAGCTTACACTTATTTGCATTGTTGTGTTAGTGTCTCTATTTTGGGTTGCAAGGGTTGTGTGAGCTACATTGTTCAACAGTATTGAATTTTATTAATCTTTCAAGATATTAAGATTCTACATTATCTGTAAGATATCAAGATATTAAGACAACAATGACAAGATATGTATATTGACGTAAAACAAGAATATGGTGCATCCATAGGGCAAGTACATTGCAACCATGAATTTCATCATGGTCCATAGCCAAAACCACTTTGAACATAGTGCTATTAACATGAAACTTGCAGTGTGTTCATAGTCTAAAAAATACAAACTTGGGATGCACCACAAAACACATGTCATCAGAGTTAACAAAAATTGCAAGTACATGCATTTTGCAGTGCATCTAAAAGCCTAAAACAAAGGTTGCAAGATAACTATGAGTCGTAAGATCCTAGCACTATGTTCCCCATTGTTTTGGGTATCTTCTTGTGAGTAAGTTCAAGGTCACAAGACACTCTCATTGTTGTTTTTTGCAAGACTATGGCCAAACTACAACCCACATGCCACTAGCACTATGTTTAAAGTACAATAAAAAATCCATTGCAATGTAATTTAATTTTGCAATTCTCTCATAGTGTAGCCTATGGACACACTGGGTTACATAGGCACTTGCAGTGTGTACTTTTTGAAATGAAAATAGCTTAAGCAACAATGAAAACTTTCAAAAGACTAGACAATGCCCATTTAGAAATACATGTGTAATGGAGGTTCCTTCAAAACAAAACATACTCTATCCATATATTATACCCATATTTTAAAATGTTGGTATAAAAATAAAATTGCTCCTATATTGAAGTTAGTGAAATTTAAGCATATACAACTAAAAAATCATCAAATCACATGTGTTAATCATAGATACTAAAATATCACATTTATCAACAACATTTAAGTAACCACATTTATCAACAACATTGAACACAAAAATCATGCAATGGATCGTGGTATTGATTATAGAAAAAGTGCTAATTAGAGACAATGTAAATACTTAAGTAGCATCAAAATGCAATGTCATAGGGAACTATGCTAGAATACATAAATAGCATCAAAAATTAAAACAATAAAAATAGAAATAGTGGTCTAGATAGATCCTACTACATTATCTTTTTCAAGTTCATTTAGAGAATTAGTTTGCATGAAATCTATCTCTGTGAAAATATCATCAACTTGGGTGACTAGTTGCTCCTCCATTGCAGCTATTCTTGATGGTCTTGGCTCTAACCCATGGACCGAACTGGTCATGTCAAAAAAGAAGGATTTTGGAATATCCTCCATTGCCATTAAATAAGAGGACCCATGCAATGACATGAATTGTTCAAATGAGTAATTACCCAAAGTCTGAACATTCACAAAGAGGTGGGTAGGCCTCTTGTCCACTCATCTGAAGTGATCATTGATCTCAAATTGCATGTTATGCATGCAGGTAATCAATCTATACTCCATTGCCTCTAAGTAGGTAAATAGTGCTACATCATCTCCATAATACTATTGCTAATGGTCATGATTGATAGGTGCAACCTGCATCTTCTTGTTGTTCCCATAAAATTGATCCTAGTTTACCTTCCTACCATATTCTTGGACACGTGGGTCTGAGAGCCGAGTGAGATCATTAAATCATGTTCTAGGGACATGCTGGGTGTAGAATGGATATCCAAAACGTGGCTGTTGATCCTTATAAAATATTTGGATCTCTTTTTCATCTCCCTCATGATATTGGGATAATTTAGAAAATAGTCCCCCTCCAAATCTAGTAGAACCATGAGGGTGAAGGACATCACATGAGTGTGATGCATCATAGCCAAGAGGTCTACATGAATTTCACTAATTAGAAACATCTATCATGGTCTAAAGTTCCTAAATTATCATCCTATCTCATTAGTCTCCACCTTAGGAACTCTACTTGATAGCTTTATTTTTTTCTCTAAGGTGCCAGTCACAAAATACTCCTGTTGTCGACCAACTACCATGTTTAGTAATTTCCCCAAGATAAGTTCTGTAAGTGTATAGGTGACATCACCAATCTTGACCACCTTCAAGATAGGTGATCTGTGATGATGTGCCACATAGAACTAATAGGCCTCCTCCTCATAGTAATTAGGACCTCTGATGATGATGAAATTTAGACAATGTTCTACAAGCTTATTAAGCATCTCAAGCCAAATAAGCTTCATTAAAGTATTGTAGTCACATGGACTCTATAGGAGGGCTCATCTTAGCTTTACCTCCCTCTAGTGCCACTCCTCTCTTGCCAATGTCTCTTATCCATGTTGACATGCCTTTTCCTCCTACTCTTTGGCAAAATTCCATGCAATAGCATGAGGGCTTGCTTGATATATTCCCTATGTTTGTACATGCTCTTGTGCCTCTTGCACTTTGCTAGATCTCCTCCTAGCATCTATTTTTAATGGTTGAGATGATGTTGGTCTCTAAAGACACAGAAATATAATATGGCACAATTGTTAAAAATTAAATTATTGTTGGCCAACTATAATTAATGATTAATAAAATCCAAAATGGTATAAATATCAATTTCAGTTTAATTTAAATAAAACTTATGCCTTTTGGTCTATAAATAATGTGTTAGCATCTCTACATCCCAAGTAAAGCAAAACATGCAACACAACTAAATACATCATGTCTTCGATTCATTATTAGATTTACAAGCATGTTAAACTAAATAAGCATAGAAAAAAATGTCATCCATTGAGCTATTGCTTCATGGTAGACATGGAATCATCGAATTCTGGATGATTCTCTTGGCCATCTACACTTCAATCTAGGAGGATAATAAAATTGATTAAAATAAAATAGATACAATGTTAACTATTTAAATTACTATAGAAAATCATTAGAATTATATCCTTACCCTCATTAAAAAGTTTTTTTTCACACTTTGGCTTAGAAACCTTTTTGGTATTATGTTTGGTAGGACTATTCCAACCAAACAATCTTTTTTTCGCTCATCAATCCTTCTAGGTTACTTGAAAATACAAACTTTGATTTCAACATGCTTTTCAATTTCTATAATACTCTGTTTGTCTATACACAAAGTCTTTGCAAATTTAGTCAATCTAGTTTTAAGCTTATGAACTTTTGTTTCCCATTATGTAGGTGATGTATCTTTGTCAACCTCCATTTCTTGATTTGTATTCACCACCATGTCCACCACATTAGTGATAGACCTTTGGCTAGTTGAACTTAATGTCTCTAGTATCATTCGATGTTCTAAAGCATCTTCCTAGCTATGAAACTTATGTGGCTAAAATAAATTTAGTTCCATAAGAACATGCAAATCGTAAAACTCATTTGAGAAGAAGAACTTGAATGCATTGTTAAGATCCTTCACCTTGATAAGAACTTTCATTGAGTGCTTACAAAAATAACCAAGGCAAGACAATTTACACTCACAAAAAATACTAAAAGAAAATACCTTGGAAACTTCATACCAAGTGTTCAGCCTCAAAGTATTCCAACTTTGCACAACATACTCATCTTCATTTTTGACAACTTGGACATAGCCTACATCAAGTATTTGTAATGTCTTTTCCAATTATTTTTGTTCAAATCTTGATCTTTCTTATTAACAAATTATCCTATAGCTTTAATTCTTGAATTATGCCAGTAAAATAGTTGTACCTTTGTTAAGCTCCACATAAGCCAATTGATCCTATGGTATTTCCTATTTTGTATATCTCTTAAAAACTTACCCTTAAAAAATCTATGGTATGACTTGACAACATTATTTATGTGTTTTTATGCATGGGGAACATTATAGAATGCTTTAGCCCACATTCCTGTAGACATAAGATTAAATTGAAAAAATAAGCAATAAAAAAATGGGCAAAGAGTCCATGGCTATAAATATGAAAATTAATGTCATGTTACTACGGAATAAAAATTTCCTAAATTTATCTTCATTCAACCACTATTGTTTTAAGTATTTAATGAATTCTAAGTTGCCTTGAAACTTGATAGTTAGTTTATGTATTTCAGAAACAACATTTGTAATAGTTTTTCATTAATTCATAATATGATTAAGATGATCATCCATTACTTTTCTTTGGTTGGAATCCCTAGCTTTGATTTCCAAGTTCTTTCTCTATGCCCTCCAAACATGCCAAATGCATAAAAAAATTCTACTCCCAAAAATAAACTTGATAAAGAATCAAATTTTATTACATGTTGAAGCATCCCAACTCAAGGTAGAATGATTTCAATTATGCTTTATGATGCCTCAATATTTACCTCATAGCATTCATTTCAATCTTTGAGTCATTAAGCATGAAATAATTTACTGTCCAGTTAGGCTCCTTAGCCTTGCCTCTATGATGGATCTATGAAAGCCAAGCTATTATATTATTTTCAATGCACTATGAGGATATCACCAGTGCAACTAGAAGTCCATTATAATATGTATCCAAATCCATCACTATATGAATATGGAACTACAAAGAGAAGTACACATCTGTTATAAGATAATGTGTTCCTCTATTTTAACACTAGCCGTTTCTAAAAATGAATGATAGAACCAGTTATTATAACTTACACCATATTTGTTGGTGTTGAAAGTGGAATCTATAGCAAGGATACTACATTGAGAGAGAGCTTTTGCCTTCTTGAGCATCCAAGGTGACTACAACCCACTCATAAAAGGGACACCTTGTTCTTGATTCTCTTCCTGGTAGTAAAAGGAAAAATCATTGGTTGTTGGGTACTATAGCCAAGAACTAATTTTATCATTCTTTCTTTTCTTGTAATTAGTTGTTACATTTTTGCAAATGTTGTATATGTCATTTTTAACTAGAAAAATATCCCTCTTTATTAATAGCCTAAAGTCCTACCCTTCCTTAAAAAGATCTTTGATATACCTCTCATAGATAAGATCTATTGGTAATTCTTCTTTCCACATACACACTACTGATGCATCTCACTAGAAATGTGTTTGGATTGTGAATTTCTTTTATCTGTCTTTGGACCAAGCAAGCCATGATAGTAAGCTCCTGATGTGTCAACATGATCCATTTCTTTATATATAATACATGAGATATGATCAGTTCCTCTCATATAGCAAACAATGAAATGACATTGGTAGCCAATCTTTCTTCTAGCCTTGTTTCTTTCTCTGCCTTCCTTGGGTGCCATCCTTGTGGTAACATTTGGTCCATACTCATAATGATAATTGAAAAAATAGACACATTCAAACAGGGTTATAGTATTCTAAATTGTGAATCTTTGTATTATAAGACATTATAAGATAAATGAAAAATAGTAGTAAGTAACTTATGTTATTCGATTTGTGTAATGGTTTGCTCATGAATGAGTATCCTTTGTTCATTTTTTTTGTTCTTTAGTTCTTTAAAAAAACTCATAGGAAAATATCTCTCTTGTATTCACCCTCAATAAAATCATCTGCTATTTTGCTATATATCCAATTGAATGCATCATCATGGAGATAAGATCATCAAATATCATCTTTTGAGAGATGCTTTGCAAGGGGATTTTGTATTTCTTATTGCCATGGAATTTCCAAAAAACCTTAATGCTCTCATCCTCCTCACATTCTTCAAAAATTCTACATAATACATATGCAACATACCTATATTAGAAATAGCATATTCATCACTAACTCAGTAAGAGAATATTATAATAAGGAAAAGCAATGTACTATATTCTTCACTACCTTAATGAAATAGGTTTGTAATACTTTATAATTTTATGACAAACAGTGTTATGACATATTATGACTTGCATGTATGCATGCAAGCCTCATTTCCTAGTTGAGCTTGCAATTTATTAGATAGGTTGTGAGGGACTACGAGAAGCATTGTAACATAATCCAAATATTGCGAGATAGACAAATTAATAGTCTCACATAATTCCTAAACTCCATAGACCTTTTAGTAATGTGCTACAAGTTTCTATGATTTGAAGTACCTCATACTATCTGCAAGTAATAGCCACATGAAAAAAACCCTAACACATAAGAGCAAAAACTAAACATTAACAATCAATACTCAATAACCTCTTGCAATTACAACATCTTTTTTGTAAATTTTGTGTTTAAATCAAAGGCATATGAATAATCATTCGATGATGGTTACATTTGATGAGTTGACAACCTATGTATGACATTATGAATCTTAATAATTTTCAAGTTTGATAACTCAATATAAGATGACTAAATAAGAGTAAGCACTATACTATATCTCCAAAAAACATTGTTCTATTAGTTATATAAAGCATGCAATCTACTTTGTAAGGGTGCATCTTCAATCCCTTGACATCTTGATTTGGAATGAAATACCATCAGCTTCAAAGACAATGTGATTAATCCTACAATGCTATTAACTCATTTGTAATGCTCAAGGCATCCTCTTGAAATGTACATAATGAAGAATGATGGGAAAAATTATTTTCATTTGTTTTTATTTTTTATCTCATTCCACACAATGTGACCTAATGCATGTCATACATAAACTATGATACATAGTAAAACATGTGGTTCATAGTATATTTAAAAGTATATAAGTGACTGTGAATAGTAGCCATAGTAAAATCTAGCTAGAAGATAGTCTAACTAGTACATTAATTTTGATGCCTTTAGATCAAGATAGTAAGAAGCTACTAGGCATAGTGGATTGCAGTTTCCATGGATCCTCCTTCTAGATGTCTATTTGCCTTCCAATAGCCCTGAACTTTGTGCAATTATCAAATAATAGAATGTTTTGGTGCCTTCCAGTATGGACTACAAGAGGGTGTTACTCGCACCCTCCTAGAATTAACTGATGCATTATTTTTAGTTGGCCCTATGCCATCTAGTTGCCAGAAACTTTGAGAAATTTGTCCCTATTGGTAGATATCAATGCCTTCCAAAATGATCTTCTACCTTTTAGATGATCAAAAACATTATGGAATCCTCAAAATGCAAGTAGTTACTCCCTTCTAGAAGGTTTTGATGCCTTCCAGTGGGGACTACCAGCCTTTGCTAGGTGCATCACCTTGCAGTGCACATTTCTGCCTTCTTGTTGCTTTAAACTCCAAAACATTTCTCCCTTTTGATAGGTATTAATGCCTTCTAGAGGACCCTCAACCTTTTTGTTAGCTTAGAATGCAAGTAATCGATCCCCTCTAGAAGATTCCTATGCCTTCCAATCAGCATTGTGAGAGGTTGCTAGGCATAGTGAATTGCAGTTTTTATGGACCCTCCTTCTGGATGCCCATATACCTTCTAGCAGCCCTAAACTTTGTGCAATTATCAACTACTAGAAGATTTTGGTGCCTTCTAATATGGATTGTGAGAGGCTGCTACTCGCATCCTCCTACACTTAAATACTACATTATTTTTAGTTAGTCCTTTGCCATTTTGTTATTAGAAACTTTGAGCAGTTTCTCCATATTGATAGTTCTCAATGCCTTTTGACATGATCTTCCACCTTTCGAATGACCCATAACCATCTAGAGGCCTCAAAATGTAAGCAGTTACTCCCTTCTGGAAGGTTTTAATGTGTTTCGATGGGGACTATGAGTCTATGAAAGGTGCATCCCCTCATAATCCATCTTTCTACCTTCTAGTAGATTCAAACTCCAAGAAATTGCTACCTTCTAGTAGATCTAAATGCCTTCTAGTTGGTCTCAATACCTTTTGGATGACCCTTAGCCTTTTGGTTACCTCAGAATAAAAGCAATCAATTCCTTCTAGAAGATTTTAATGCCTATCAGTCAACAATGCAAGAGGTTGCTAAGTGTAGTGAACTATATTTTTCATGGACCCTTCTTCTAGATTCCTTTCTACCTTCTAGTATATCCAAACATTTTCAAATTATCAAATACTAGAATGTTTTGATGCCTTCTGATATGGATTGTAAGAGGGTGTTACTTAGCACCCTTCCATATTTGACTAATGCATTCCTTCTAGTTGGTATTACGAGAAACTTTGAGCAATTTCTCCCTATTAGTAGCTCTCAATGCCTTCCAAAATGATCTTCTACCTTCTAGATGATCCATAGCCTTTCGAAAGACTCAAAATGCAAGTAGTTCGTCCCTTTTGGAATGTTTTGATGCCTTCTAGTGGGAACTATGGGCCTATGCTAGGCACATCCCCTTGTAGTTCACATTTCTACCTTTCATTAGATTCAAACTCCAAGAAATAGCTCCCTTTTAGTAGGTCTCAATGCCTTCCAAATGATCCTTAGCCTTTTAGTTTCCTTAGAATGCAAGTAATCGATCCCTTCTGGAAAATTTTGATACCTTTTGCTTGGCATTACAAGAGGCTACTAGCCATAGTGAACCACAGTTTTGTGGACCCTTCTTTCAGATGCTTGTCTACCTACCTTTAGCCCCAAAAATTGTCTAATTATCAACTACCAGAAGGTTTTTGTGCCTTTCGGTATGAACTATAGGAGGGCCCTACTTGTACCCTCTTATAGTTGACTAGTGCATTACTTCTAGCTGGCCCTTTATCATCTAGTTGCTAGAAACTTTGAGCAATTTCTTCCTACCAGTAGTTTCCAATGCCTTTTAACATGGTCTTCCATCTTCCAGATGATCCAAAGTCTTTTGAAAGCCTCAAAATGAAAACAGTTTCTTCCTTCCAAAAGGTTTCAATGCTTTTTGGTGAGGACTATGGGTCTGTGCTAGGCACACCCCCTTATAGTCCACATTTCTTCATTCTGGCAACTTCAAACTCCAAGTAATTGCTCCCTTTCAGTAGGTCTCAATCATTCTAGATGACACTTAGGCTTCTAGTTGCCTCAAAATGCAAGTAGTCAATTCCTTTTAAAAGATTCCAATGCCTTTCAGTTGGGACTATGAAAAGTTGCTAGGCATAGTGAATCATAGTTTTCATGGATCATCCTTCTAAATGCCCATCCACCTTCTAGTATTCACAAAAATTGTGCAATTATCAACTACTATAAGGCTTTGATGCCTTCTAGTATGGACTACAAGAGGGTGTTACTCGTAACCTTCGATAGTTGATTGGTGCATTACTTCCAGTTTGTCCTCTACCATCCAGTTGTCAAAGACTCTAAGTAATTTCTACCTATTGGCAGCTCTCAATGCCTTTTGGCATGGTCTTCCATATTCCAAATGATCCATAGCCTTTTGAAAGCCTCAAAATGCAACTAGTTTCTTCCTTTTGAAAGGTTTTGATGCCTTCCGATGGGAATTATCGGTCTATGCTAGGCACACCACCTTGCATTCCACCTTTCTACCTTTCAACAGATTCAAAATCCAAGAAATTTCTTACTTTTGGTAGGTCTCAATATCTTTTGGATAACCCTCAACATTTCAGTTGCCTCAGAATGTAAGCAATCAATCCTTTCTAGAAGATTTTGATGCCTTCTGGTTAGGAATATGAGAGCTTGCTAGGTGCAGTGAATCATTGGTTTCATGGATCCTCCTTCCAGATGCTTCTTTGCCTTCCTATAGTCTCAAACATTGTGCAATTATAAATTATTAAAACATTTTGGTGCCTTCTAGTATGAACTACGAGAGGATGCTACTTGCACCCTCTGGTAGTTGGTTGGTGCACTGCTTCTAGTTGGCCCTCTACCATCCAATTGCTAGAAACTCTAAGTAATTTCTCCTTACTGGTAGCATTAAATGCCTTTTAGAATAATCATTTACCTTATTGATGATACAAAGCCTTCTAGAATCCTCAAAATGTAAGCAGTTGCTTCCTTCTAGAAGGTTTCAATGCCTTCAAGTGGGGACTATGGGCCTATGCTAGGTGCATCCCCTCACGGTCCACATTTCTATCTTTTGGAAACTTCAAACTCCAAGAAACTACTCCCTTTTGATAGGTCTCAATGCCTTTCAGACAACCCTTAGCCTTTTGATTGGCTTAAAATGCAAGTAATTGATCCCTTCTAGAAGATTTTGATGCCCTTCCTGTTGGCACTAGAAGAATATGCTATGTACAGTGAACCATCCTTTTTCATGGACCCACCTTCCAAATGCTTGTCTACCTTCTTGTAGTATCAAGCTTTGTGCAATTATCAACTACTAGAAGGTTTTGGTACCTTCTGGTATAGATGGTGAGAGGGTTCTACTTGCATCCTCCTATAGTTACCTAGTTTATTATTCTAGTTGGCCCTCTACCATTTGGTTGCTGGGAACTCTATGAAATTTCTCCCTATTGATAGCTCTTAATGCATTCTAGTATGGTCTTTTACCTTCTTTATGACCCATTTACTTCAACCTTTTGAGAGGTTTTGATTCCTTCCAATGGAAATTATGGATTTATGCTATGTGCATCCACTCATAGTCCACCTTTCTACCTTTCGGTAGCTTAAAAATCCAAGTAATTGCTCCCTTCTAGTAGGTCTCAATGCCTTCTAGATGATCCTTAGCCTTCCAATTACCTTAGAATGCAATCAATAAATCTCTTTAGGAAGATTTTGATGCATTCCAATTAGGACTATGAGAGGCTGCTAGGCACAACGAACCATAGTTTTCATGGATTCTCCTTTTGAATGCCTATCTACCTTCTAGTAGCCCCAAATTTTATGTAATTCTCAAATACCAAAAGGTTTTGATGCCTTTCATTATGAACTAAGAGAGGGTGCCACTTGCACTGCATTGCTTCCAATTAGCATTTTGCCATTCGATTGTTAGAAATTTTGAGCAATTTCTCCTACCAATAGCTCTCAATGCATTCCATAATGATATTCTACCTTTTGGATCATCCACAACATTTTAGAAGCCTCAAAATGTAACCAGTTGCTTCCATCCAAAAGGTTTTGATGCCTTTAGGTGTAGATTATGAGTCTGTGCTAGGCACACCTCCTCATAGTCTATGTTTCTGCATTCTGGCAACTTTAAACTCTAAGCAATTATTTCCTTCTAGTAGGTCTCAATGCCTTCTAGATGATCCTTAGTGTTTTAGATGATCCTCAGCCTTTTGGTTACCTTAGAATGGAAGCAATCTATTCCTTCCAAAAAATTCTAAGGTTTTTTTGGTTGGCATTGCATAAGGCTTCTAATTATAATGAATCAAAGTTTTTGTGGACCCTCCTTTTGGATGCCCATCCACCTTCAATAGCCCCAAACATTGTGCAATTATCAACTACTTGAAGGTTTTGATGCCTTCTAGTATGGATTGCATTAGGGTGCTACCTGCACTCTCACATAGTTGACTAGTTCATTGCTTCTAGTTGGGCCTCTACCATCTATTTTCCTAACACTCTAAGCATGTTCTCCCTACCATCAGCTCTCAATTACTTTTAGTATGATATTTTACCTTCCAAATGATGCACAATCTTCTAGAAGTGTCAAAATTCAAGTAGTTTATGCTTTTTGAAAGGTTTCAATGCTTTCAGTGGGGATTGTGGGTCTATGCTAAGTGCATCCCCTCATAGTACACCTTTTTACCTTTTAGTAGTTTCAAACTTCAAGTAATTACTCTCTTCTAGTAAGTCAAAATGACTTTCAATGCCTTCCATATGATCCTCATCCTTCTAGTTGCCTTATAATGTAAGCAATGAATTCCTTATAGAAGCTTTTGATGCATTTTGGTCAGGACAATGAGAGGCTACTAGGTGTAATGAATTATAGTTTTCATGGATCCTTCTTCTAGATGCCCATCTAACTTTTGGTAGCCCCAAACTTTGTCTAATTATCAACTACTAGAAGGTTTTGGTGCCTTCTAATATGGACTATGAGAGGGTGCTACTTGCACCATCATATAGTTGGTTGGTGCATTGCTTCTAGTTTCTCCTCTATAATCCAGTTGCCAAAAACTCTGATCAAATTTTCCCTACCGATAGCTCTCAATGGCTTGTAGCATGATCTTCCTCCTTATAGATGATCCATAGCCTTATGAAAGCCTCAAAATGCAAGAAGATACTCCATTTGAAAAGGTTTTGATGCCTTCTATTGGAGACAAGGGACCTGTGCTAGGTGCGCACCACCTTTCTACCTTCCAATAGCTTCAAATTCTAAGAAATTTATCCCTTATGGTAGATTCCAATGCCTTCCAGTTCATCTCAATGTCTTCTGGATGACCCTTAGCCTTCTGGTTGTCCTAGAATGCAAGCAATCGATCCCATCTAGAAGATTCTGTTACCTTTTAATTGAGACTATTAGAGGTTGCTAGGCATAGTGAGTTACAATTTTCATGGAACCTCATTCTTGATGCCTGTATACCTTCTGGTAGTCCCAAACTTTGTACAATTATCAACTATCAGAAGGTTTTGGTGCCTTCTAGTATAGATTACAAGAGGGTGCTACTCACACCCTCTTTTAGTTGTTTAGTGCATTAATTCTAGTTGGCCCTCTACCATCTGGTTACCAAAAAATTTGAGCAATTTCTTTCTACTGGTAGCTCTCAATGCCTTTTGGAATGGTCTTCTACCTTTTGAATAGCCCACAACCTTTTGGAAGCCTCAAAATGCAAGTACTTTCTCCCTTCTAAAAGGTCTCGATGCCTTTTGATGGGGATTGTGGGCATGTGCTAGGTGCGTCCCCTCGTAGTTCATGTTTTTTCCTTCTAGTAGCTTCAAACTCCTAGTAGTTACTCACTTTTAGTAGGTCTCAATACCTTTTGGTTGGTGTCAATGCCTTCAAGACAACCCTTAGCCTTTTGGTTTCCATAGAATGCAAGCAATGGATCCCTTCTAGAATATTCTAATTCCTTCTATCTGGTACTATAGGAGGCTGCTAGCCACATTGAACTGTAGTTTTTCTCTAGACCCTCCTTCTAGATTCCAATCTGCCTATTGCTAGCCCTAAAATTTGTGTAATTATCAACTATTAGAAGGTTTTGGTGCCTTTTGGTATTAATTGTGAGATGGTGCTACTTGCACCCTCTCATAGTTGACTAGTTCATTACTTTCAGTTGGCCCTATACCATCTGATTACTAGAAAATCTAAGTAAATTTTCCCTACTAGTAGCTCTCATGCTTTTTGGCATGCTCTTATACCTTTTGAAAGCTTCAAAATGCAAGCAATTTCTCTCTTATAGAAGGTTTCAATGCCTTTCAGTGGGAACTGTGGGTCTATGCTAGGCACACCTTCTCATAATCCACCTTTCTACCTTTTGATAGCTTCAAACTTAAAGCAATTGCTCCTTTATAGTAGGTCTCAATTCCTTTTGGATGACCCTCAACCTTCCAATTACCTTAGAATGCAAGTAATCAAGCCCTTCTAGAAGATTCAGATGCCTTCTAGTCAAGATTACGAGAGGCTACTAGGCATAGTGAACCGTAGTTTTTGTGGACCCTCATTTTGCATGCTCATGTTCTTTCCAGTAGCTCCAAACTTTGTGAAATTATGAACTATCAGAAGGTTTTGGTGCCTTCTAGTATGTACTGTCTGAGGGTTCTACTTGCACCCTCCAATAGTTGACTGGTGCATTACTTCCAATTGGCTCTCTACCATTCGGTTACTAGAAACTCCAAGTAATTTCTCCTTACTAGCATCTCTCAATGCCTTCCAAAATGGTCATCTATCTTCCAAATGAACCACAACCTTCTGGAAGCCTCAAAATGCAAGTAGTTGCTCCCTTTTGGAAGGTTTTGATGCCTTCCGTGGGGACTACTAGCCTATGCTAGGTTCATCCACTTGAAGTTCACATTTTCTACCTTTTGGAAGCTTTAAAATTTAACCAATTGCTCTCTTTTGGTAGGCTTGAATGCCTTCTAGACAACCCTCAATGTTCCAGTTGCCTCAAAATGCAAGCAATCAATCCCTTCTAGAAGATTTAGATGCCTTGCACTCAACACTACAAGAGACTACTAGGAATAGTGAACTATAGTTTTCATGGATTCTCCTTCTAGTTTTCCAACTGTAAGAAGGTGCTATTGATAGGTCCTCATAGTTTAAAAGATGTGAGTGTATGCAAGTCATAGTCTGTCATTATGAACATTTGTATGCATTCATGTGTAGATGAAACACATTCGTGTGTATGATGACACATTATGCATGTACACTAATTCACACCATAAATACACATGCCCTCACCAACCACATCATAGGATTTGTAATGGCCTAATGAGAACAATGCTAACCTTGTCCCATATACTCTTGCTAATTAGATCCTTTATGGGCAAGGATTGAGAAATTTGCGATTAATTGCAATCTCTGTGATAAATCTCAAGTAACATTAAAGCTGAATCAAAATGGGATCACATATTTGATCTAATGAATAGTGCTATATTTTTATTAATTTTTAAGTTTAATATATTGTATATTATTAATTCTAATGATATCCAAAAATTAAAATTTCTTTATTTGATTTTCTACTCTAACTTAGCTCTTAGATGAAAAAGAATGAAAAATGCAGTTATTAACATGAGTGCATATAAGTGCTCTCTTTTGTAAATATTTATAATTTTAATCCAATTTTTACATTGATTTATTTGGATTTTCCTCATATGATTTATAAAACAAGTTGTTAATCTACCAATTCGATCGGATTTTTCAAACTATGTTTATGGGTGCAAAACCTATGAAAGAGGGAAGTATAGCTTTAAGAAACCTATGATTTCTTATGTTAAGAATATGTACTTATAAACTATGAAGATGTCTTAAGCTTTACAGCTCATATTATTATTTCATGCTCTATAAAATTGGGTTTTCACTTCATGAATTATTTGTGGGGTAAATATCGAATAGGTTTCTTTGCATCTATTTTTTGCTAGGTTTACCAAGGCAACATGTTAGTAGTAAAATTGAAAATTAAAAAATTGCTAAATTCTGAAAGTGGAATAACAATAACAAAAAATAATGTACAAGATAAAATAGAAAAGGAAATACACACTAGGATCTATGGTAACAAAGTAAGTAATAAAATTTCCTTCGTAAAAAGGGATTTACCTTTATCTTTCTAAAAGGAGCAAAGCAAAGATATTCCAACTTTTTCTACAATCAAATAACATTTCTAACTGAAAGCTAGCTTGCCTTTCTTTGTTTTTGTTTTTTTTTGTTATTTTCTTCCTTTGAAGCAAAGAAACTCAAGTTTGATAGCAAAACCATTACTTACTACAATCTTGTGTAAAGTTCCTATAGGGAAACTTGAAGCTTATAGCACAATCCTTACTATAATGAGTATAATCTTTTGTAAATCTGTTATCATCTTCATGCTTATAATACTAGATGTAAAGCTACCATGGTAATATAATAAGAGCCCTTTTAAGGTCTATTATATAGGTTCAAGGTTCGCTTAAATATGGAAAACCTGACACAAGCATGCTTTATTATTTGCATAATCATCATCATCATTGACTTCATACTTATCTTGGGTATGTTAACTTGGATGAAAGATAAATTATGGTTTGTAAGTAGTGATTTCCACTTGCTTATGGTAACGGTACTCCAATCATGAACAAATAACGTTAATTTATATAAAGTTTTGACATTGCATGATCATGATCACAATCCTAAGTTTTCTATGAAGTAGCATAAACCATCGTTGGTGCGTTCCTTATTGCCAGTAGAACCATGTGCCATAAGATGCAAATCTATTAGCAATAGCATAGATTTTGTAGCATGGTAAGTTGATGAAATGAATTCAGCGGTCATGGCTTCTTTAATAAAGCAGTCGGAGGCAGAGATGATTTCAAAATCAAATGGTGTTCTCTCTTAGATCCTAATTTGGAATTTTTTTTAATGATGATTTGCTTACCAATCGGCACAAACTACTAAGGAAAGTTAAAAAAAATTGAAATTGGATGTCAAAGGAAGTGGAACATACCATGTTTTGTGTTTTTGTAGTCATGGTCATCTCTGTTTATGGAAAGTGAGAAGAATTTTGCATTTGGCAAGTGCCATAGCACATGCACCTTCCTTCATTATTATTATGTGTAAGCAGTTCCATCTTGGGAGTAGCTATTTTTGTTCTAACCCCTTTTACCACATATACAAATAGTATTATACTATTATTTATGTTCAAGACTAGGGAGGAAACATTAAGGGTTAATGGAGTTGGCCTAAATTTATACGTCTTCTATGCTTTTGGTAGGTGTTAAAACATAGATCTCAAATATCAAAATTGCAATGGGAATAAGTCAATAGGATAAGCAACCGACCAAGAAACCATTGAATTATTCATTATGAAAATTTGCAACCGATTTTTTTCTATCCAAAATGTCTATGTTCTTGTGTGGAAATAATTTAACACAGTTCAATTTCCATAAATTAATACATGGACAATTTTTTGAATTGTCCAGTGATGTACTGCGAAATCACAATAGAAATTTTATTATTATATATTTTCATTGTTGATGTGTAAATTTTGGACACACCAACACCTAGGAAAACTCATTTTAGGAGACTATTGCCTAGGGTGCCTCCCATACAGGTACGGAAACTGAGAATAGTCTTAGCTAGAGAGGCCTATGTGACTTTTTTTTTAAAAAAAAATAATAAACCAAGAAAAAATAATGGAGAATTTAAATTGAAAATTTTAAGAGGGGTATGTGATGTTTTAGAAACAATAAACCAAGTAAAATAACTCAAAATTTAAACTAAATGTTTGTGCTATTTTTGAGTACAATAAACAATCCAAAACAAAAATTCAAAGTTTCCCTAGTCTCATTGCTCTTGCAACCACTTGTCACTACCGATCTATTGTGGATGCTACTGCAACATTGCTTGTGGCCACCAATGGATGAGAGAAGAGGAGGATTGATGATTCCATGTGGATGAGAGAAGAGGAGGCTTGATGATTCCATGTAGTGCAGCAACCATCTACAACACAACACGTCAGCCTTCGTCAACTATTTATCATCAGCAAAGAAAGATGCTACTACCATTGGTGGAGAGAAAAGCCACTATCTGCCACCTTTTGTCACCTCATGTGGAGATAGAAACCACTATTCATTACCTTTTGTGGTGTTCACCACTGATTCTCCATGTAGGTGCATTAGCCATCATTTGCACACCCTCAAAGAGATTGCCATAACTGAGAGAGGCTATTGTGCATCCTTTGCATCGATCATGGTGCCACTACAATCACATGGCCTGCAATGGAAGAGCCTACACATCTGCAATTTGTTTTGAACCCTTGTTGTGCATGCTATTGGACTCTTGCTTCTATGCTGCTGCTATTCATGTAGGAAAATAATGATGAAAAAAAAAAAAACAAAAACAGGAGGAGGAAACTACCCCCTACTGGTTTCCCTGATTAGCCTTAGGATCTCCTATTGATTGGGAGAGGGGAGACCTCTACTCTCTACTATGCCATCTACTGCAATTGACTACAATGCAGAATATCAAGGAAGAAGAGGCTCTATTGCAGTTGCCTTGGAGGCCTGATATCCTCATATGATTGCTCAAAGAAAGAGAGAAATGAGAGAGAGCTTCCTGTCATATGCAACTACATCTAATGCATTGTCTGTGTGCATGGGTAGTCTACATCACTCTTGCATAAAAGGAAAAAGAAACTACCATGTACTACAATCGCGTGAAGATGACTGATGCCTCATGTGGTGCATGTGCTTTTGTGAGAGCTGCGCACCCTACCATCACTGAAGGCAGAAGGAAGATCCAAGCCTACAGCTAACATGCTATAGGCATCTACTCTCACCATGCATCTCTAGAGAGAAGGCTGGCAAAACTCTTCTGGTTCTCCCCTCACTCCCATTGTGGCTCCGCTACCCTGGTTAATAGTAACCTATGGAAAAGAAACCATTGCCGCTCACCATTCCTATCAATTGCAAGACACCACCCGCCATAACCACCATTCCCTGGATCTACAAGGATTGATTAATTGTGTTTGGTTTGTTAGCACAACAAAATAAATACTTTTTTTCCTCTTTTTTCATGGATGTTGGATTAGGTAGACAACATAATTCTATGGAAAAGGCTTTCATGGAAGCCTAAAATAATGATCGTAAATGTATGACTTTTACACACTCAAATCAAATCTTCTACCCTAGTCCATCAGTTTTTTTACATGTTATTTCTATACCCAATTTTTGGAATTTTTTATTTGTTTCTGGGCATTTAAACTATGAATTTCCATTGGAGATACTAACTGTTGCCAACTATTTAGCTTTTCCTATTTTCCAAATCCTTATGGTGTGAAATGTTTCTTGTATCCAATTGTTTAATTATGAAGAGTATTATTGATAAGAATCATGTATTTTAAAAATATTTCAGAAACAAGTGCCATACGTCAACATAATATTGGCAGTGGATTAGTAGCCATGTCTTATTGGCCATGATGAAGTAGAGGTCCATCACATGTAAAATGATAGTAAGTTAAATGATGGATTTTCAAGCTTAGCCGATAGTCATATCATAGTAGTGACTCTATGAATTATAAAATAGTGTTTTAGAAAGTAGGGATATCTATGTACCTAATAGTAACATAGAAAATAAATAGAATCCTCATTCGAACAAGGTGTGAATATGTATAATAAACTAGATATACAAGCATAGTTACTAAAATGTGAAATGGAAATGTGATGAGAAGGAAAAAGGGAAGGTTGCTGAAAATGAAAAAGGAAATGCTTATGAAACCATAACTAGTGAGTATTTAAGTAGTGGAAGGTTTAAAAATTCTAATTCAACCATAGGATACTCATTGACTTGTGATTAGGGTGTGAAACAAAATGGTGGAAGCCTTTCAATATAACTTTATGATATCTCTTAATGACATCATTTTGAAATGTGTTGGTGTTTTAGTTCACTTTCAACCATTCTTAGCCTAAACTACCATAGTTAGTCTATGTCCAAAACCTAGGTATTCCATTTGAGTTCACTTTTAGCTATTTTCATGTGAATGTTGGGTTTGTTTTTGTTGAATTAGATCTATGCATTTTAACTACTTTGCAACTGTAATGTCCTACATGTGCATTAATCATGGTCTTATTCCTAGCATGGGTGAGGTTGGCCTCAACACTTAGCCCCCAAACTACAAATTACATGCAAGTGCAATAAGCAATAAAACCATGAAATTTTAAAAGGAAATGCAATAGATGGTGAATCAAAAATGTAATAAAATGTGCGACTGAAAACTTAAAAATAAACTATAGTGATATAATCATAATTAAAATAGCCATATAATCAAAAGAGACCTAGACGTGGGTCCCCCAAACCACACCATCTTATTTAATCGAAAAATAAATATAAAATTTTATTATTTTAAGTACATAGATCTATAGATATATATATAATTATATGATTAATATCCCATTCCCAATCTTCTCACAAGGTAAAAGTAAAACGTATGTAGACTATTCTAAGCATGAGACTTTTACAAAATTTAATGAGGAGGACAGGCTCAAGTAAGATTGTAGCAAGCCACAACTTTTGAATTCTTCGTTGTTTTTTTTTTTTGAGGAAATACATTTAAAAGGGGAAATAGAGGTTAGGGTGAGGATTCTTGTTGATCCCATTACACTCACGAACTTATTACACTACTAATGAACACGGTCCTCATTCTATTTTTTTTAACATTATTTTGAGGAAACTTTGCTCATGGTGTACTTCATTCTTGAGGTATAAATTCCAACATGAGTCTGGCTAATTAGTTGCACTACCAAAGAACATAGTCTTTTCAGATTTTTCCCATGGTGTAGTTCAACCCTTGTGTATGTGCCTTTGATTACAATTTGATGGCTTCATCGCAAGTCCCCTGGGTGGCTAAGGATTCTCAAGTGGAAATGAACACACTTCACCTTGTTGTTCATAAGGTAGCCATGGATCATCACACCTAATGGATAGGGCTTATGAGAGGGGAAAATAGAGTTTTTCAAGGTCACCTAGTGATTATGACTAACCATTCTTCAATAGCACACATCCTACGCTCACATGATCATGATGATAACATGATAAGTTTGAATAAATCCCATGCTTCATAATCCAACATAACAAATAAACGAAAAACTTGGAATCAATTTGGAAGAATCATAACATTATTGAAATATATAATATAAAGTAGACATTATATAGCATTAGTGAAATATAATAGTATAGTCATAGTATATATTAGATTATACTTACATTATTTTCAAATGGAATTGAGGTGAGCCAATGTCTAGTAACTCAAATGATCATAATGATTATTAAAACCATATGAAGAACACAAAAATCAATTCAATATTTTAGGAAAGAAATGATGAAAATGCAAAGAAAATATGCAAATGCAAATTTATAGAAATGAAATACAAAGAAAAGGAAAAGAAAAAGATGCAACTAAGAATCTACTAGGTGTCCACATGGGGCATCTAAGTATAAATGCTTCAAATGAAATGCATTAAAATTCCTATGCAACCTATGTCCTTGTAGATCAGCAATTTTGTACACATTGGGGTCAATGATGTCTACAATTTGGAATGGACTTGACAACATAGGGAACAACTTTGTTTGAGGGCCAATTTGACTAGATGCTCTATCTCTCTTAAGGGCCAAGTCATCTACTTGAAAACATTTAGTTGCATATTTCGTATCAAACCATCTCTTGACATTTTGTTGATGACTACACATATTTTCGATCACTTCAACTCTTTTAAGATCTAGATTCCAAATGTCATATGTTTGAGATATTATATGCTTGTTAGTTGGTAAGTAGTCCAATAATAACTGATATGTCAAAATCTATAAATTTATTAGTAATATGGGTTCTTTTTTGTACATGAAATCGTATGATGTAGTCTTGATAGATTCTTTATAAAAAATCCTATCAGCCCAAACTATCCATTTAGTTATTCATGCCAAGTTCATGGGTTTTGGAATATCATTTTCTTAATCCCATCTAATATAATTTTGTTGGAGGATACAGCTAAACTATTACTCTGTGGATAATATTCAATTACCACCTTGATAATGATGTTATGGTATCTGGACCAATTTGTAAACTCTATGGAAATGAAGGCAGACCCATTATTGACTACTAAAGCATAAGGATACCCATACCTCAAGATTATATCATTTTCTAAGAAGCGAATGACCTCACGAGATGGTGCGGTTTTAGTTGCTTTCACTTCTAACAAACGTGTGCAATGACTAGTGACTATCAAAATAAATTATGTAGGGTAGTAGATAGAGGATTGATCACTCCAATAAAATCTAAGGTCCATTGGGCAAATGGTCTTGTTTCTATTATAGGCTACAAAGGGGCCAAACTCTTGGAATCTTTACCTTCAAATATTTGACATTGGACATAAGTCCTAACTAAGTTGTGATCATCATTAATCATAGTAGGCCAATAATAACCAACCCTTATAATTTTATGAACTGATGAGCGGTATCCTATATGTCCTTCCTCATCAAGCTACTTTAGAGCATTGTTAGCTTATTCTTGGTCCAAGCACTTAAGGTATATCCCTTGGAAGTTCTTTCTGAACAATTCCCCACTTATTAGAGTGAATTTAGAACATTTTGATATTAAGAGATTTCTCTTCTATCTAGGTAAATCTGAGGAACAACAATGGAAGGTTAAATAAAATTTGGTATCCCCATACCATGGATCATATAACTAGTTGGAAGAAAATGGGATATTGTTTTCCTCATCAATAGATAATACGTGAAGAGGAATTAGTTCTTTATCTGTAGGTGCATTGCAATTTTTTGAAGTAGAAGGATTAGCTATTAACTTGGCAAGACTAGTCCCTCTAACTAACTTTGCTACCTCGCCTTGAATATCATATTCTTGAAGCTTCATAAACTACTTAGCACATTTTTTGCTAGGATCTTGTAATTTAGCTAAAGAAATGGTGGCTGGGTTAGGGACAATGACAAAAACTTTTGAGTTTAACAATTAATAGTGAAATTTCTTCAAGGTTTTTATTACAACATACAATTGCTTCTCTATGGGTGAGTATCTTAATTTTTCATTTGTTAAAGGTGAAAACATGAAAGCTATGGGTCTCTCACCTTGATCATTTATGTCTTGGTTCAAGATAGCAACGATAGTAACGTTACTAGAAAAGGCATATAAGTAGAAATCATTCTCATACCAAGGAGAAGCAGGGATAGGGGCATCAATAATGGCTTCCTTAATAGCAAGAAAAGAATTCTTTCTCTCATTTGTACAATGCATATTACTAAGTTTCTTAAACATATCATTCAATGGTCCAACTAATTCAGCATGGATAGGGATAAATCGTCTAACAAAGTTAATCTTTCCAAAGAAAGCCCTTAGATTAGTCTTAGATAAAGGGTAAGGTACTTCTAAAATTGCATTTACCTACTTAGGATCAATTGCAATACCCTCTTTGGTCACTATATGATCCAAAACTTTACCACTTTGAACTCTGAAGATGGATTTCTTTGCATTTGAGGTGATGCCAAATCATCTACATCTCATAAAGACATTTCTAAAGTCTCTAAGTTGCGTATCTCTATCTCTTATCCCCTCAAAAGTTTTGTCCATAGCTCTTTGAAAGGTAGAGCCAACATTTATGAGGCTAAAGGGAATTTTAGAAAATTGAAAGGTTTCCCATTTTGCTCTAAAAGTTGTCTTGTACTGGTCTTTCTTATTTACTAAAATTTGGTTATATCCTAAATACCCATCCAAAAAGGAATACATTTGTGCATCATTCACAATTTACAGTAGCTCCTCCATTAGAGGAAGTGGAAACTTATCCTTGATGCAAGAAGTATTAAGGATACAAAAATCAATACATAACCTTAACTCTTCAATTTGTTTTCTAATGGGCACTAAGTTTGAGATCCAACATGAATGTCTTACTGGTAAATTATTCTAGATTTTAGGATTTTGTCGATTTCTACTTTCATAAGGATCTCAATCTTTGGATTCACAAGTCTAAGCTTTTGCTTGAATGGTTTTGTTTGTTGCCTAAGGGGAATAGTATGTGTTATTACTAATGGATTAAAAGTTCTAAGGTCTTCATAAATCTAGGCTAGAACATTATTAAATTCATGTAGTAAGTTAATGAGGCTTTGTCTTTCGTCTAAGTGTAAACAAGATCCTATTTTGATAGGGTATTATTTTCCTCTCTTTTGAATTTGAATTGTTTTAGTTTGAGCTAACATTTTCCAATTAGTATTTTTGGATAAATCTATGGTCTTTGTGTGTAGGTCATTAAATAAGGTTTTCCTAACTATGATTTCAGGAGATATCTTGTTAAAGAACACAACATCCTTGGATATATCTTCTTAACCATTGAATTCTCCTTTAGAAAATAGAAATTTACAAACATTGTCATCATTGTCAAACACTTGAAAAGAAAAGACATTATTAGGGATAGAATAGGACTTCACCTTTTTGATAATGATTTTTGAATTCCAAGCATTATGCTTAAAAGGAACATCCAAAGTCGTGCCCATTTAGACTAGTGCATTGAGAATGTAAGTTTCCTCCCTAGGTACATGTTCTATAGTTATGCATTTGAATTCTTTAAAAAGCTCAAAAATGTATTGTAGGGTTTCATGGTAATGTCTTTATTGTCAAAGATATCATTGGCTTAGTTCACTATTAGTTGGGAGTTGCTATAGATTTTAAGTTTGGACAAATTGTAGTATTTAGCTAGTTTGATCCCATGTATAAGTGTTTCATACTTGACCATATTGTTAGTCATAGGTTGAGTGGAATTAATACCTTTAAGGAAAGGAGCTTCACCTAGAGGTATAAGCATTATTCCTACTCTGCATCCTTTCTTGGAAGAGGCACCATCCACTCTTAGTATCTAAGTATTCAAGTTAGTGAAATCTAAAAAATCAACCCTTTGATCTAGATGACAATGATCATCATCGAATTTTGGTGCATCTATTGATATTTCATTAGTTAGAATCTCACTTATGTCCTTATCACTTCCTAGTGGTGGTGGGTCACCAAAAAGGAATGTTCTTCCATCATGTTGGTGGTATGGCAAAGTATCTTCATACACCTTCTCACACTCCCTAAACACTTGAAAATATTGAGTAGAATATGTGTATGCAAAAGGGTTTATTCCTAGAGCCTCATTTATATAATCATTTAACGAATAATCATCGAGTCCTAGCTCAACCACTCTGAAAAAATGATTGTTGTTTTAATTTACTGGAGATATATTTTGTTGATCAAAAGTTGTTACCACTTGCTTATAAAAGGGTTCCCTGGGTATAATCATATACTCAGATTTTCCTTTAACAGGGATAAATAATTCTGAGAAATTTAACCTAAACAAACCGCAAAACTTAGCTCCAAAATTCATAGATAAGAGCACACCATAAGTGGGTGACATGTCAACTATGAGGATATCCATATAACATGTAAATGTAGGGTATTGTTTAAGTTGTACCTTTTCTCCTTTTAAAAACCCTACTACAGGTACATTAGATTCATTGAGTTGAATCACACTTTTTGTTTGTGATATCATTTGTGCTCCTAAAGCCTCACATACATCAAGAGGCATGACACTAGTATTTGCACCATAATCCATTAAATAGTTATGGACATTCTTTCCTAAAATAATCAAAGTTGTTAGGAAAGGGAGGTGGTTCTTCTTGTTTAACATGGAATTGTTCATGTTTTGTATTGATTGATTGTTAGGACTTTCTGTGAAGTGAACTTTCCTTTTAGGGATTGGGGATTTTTTCTCTTTGGGCTTTAGGTATATGAACTATATTGTAAATCATCTCTTTCATTTTTTTAAATTGTAGGAGGTCATACATCAAAATTTTGTCTTAAACTCTTTTTAGATCCTTAGCCAAATCATAATTCCTATGTTCATCTTTGGCTTCTTATTGACATGGGGTTCTTCTAAGTATAGAATGGGGCTTTGGTCATTGTGGGGTGGTTATGTCATTGTGGGATGGTTACTTGGGATGACCTAGATTGGTTGTTTGCATTGTTTTGACTAGAAACTCTTCTTTTTAAAGATGTGTAGGAATTATTCCTAGTTTGTTGCTGTGTGGTGTTCACAATGTCACTATGTCTACAGTAGTGAGTGTTGTGTGGGTTAGGGTTACCTACCATAACTTGTTATAATGAGGAAACCCCTTTGTTTTCTATTTCATGAGGTACATTAAGGACCATAATGGAGGTTTTTCCATTTTGTTACCCTTGATTGTTGTCACCATATAATGCCAAGAATTGAGAACAAATCTTCTTAAAATGTTGTTTTGTGTTATGGAGGTGAAAATAATCATTGTTGATTAATGTACTTGGCTTTTCTAGTTGTATAGAGCCTTTGTTATTATTTCTCTTCAACTTAACCACTTCATTTAAAAGTTTCTCTAGTGAAGTTAATATTTGGATCATCTGGTTTTGAGTTTGAGTTGTGGGTTTAACAAAATTTGATATCTTGTTTAGGTTTATAATGGATTGGATCTTGGATTTTGATTGGTCATCATTCAAATCAGTGTTGGATGGTAGGAATGAAGAGGATGTGGGGCCTTGCAAGTAATTACTTGAAGGTTGAGTTGGCTGAAAAGGGAAAAGTGTTTAGGGCATAGCATTACCAATACTCATCATCCAAAATTGGGTTTGGATGTTATTCATAATAGTTATTTGTTCTAACTTCATTGCTTTAGCCATTACTCCCTATATTTCTATTATGTTGGGATCATATTTCATGGCACAAGCAAAGAATGAATCGATGGTAGAGAGGTAGAAGTTGAGGATACCATTGGGTTGTTGTCACATCTCATTTGGAACATATGCAAGCTGATGAAGGAATCTAAGGTTCTAATCCCAGACATTTTTCCCAAGTAGCTTTCTTAAGCTGGTGAAGTTGCTAGATGTTATGGAAAGGCTTGTGAATTTATCAAACTGAGTCAAAAATTTATTTTTGAATTCTTTCCATGAGTTAATGGAGGCATTAGGGAGCATCAAGAATCATTTGGATGCTTTGGCCTTTAATGTTGTCACAAACACCTTGCATGCCACATCGTTATGTACAATGTTGTGGATTTCTAGTAAGGTTTCAAAACATTGTATATGTTGGCGGACATCACTTGTAGGAGTTGTGGGATCAAAGAACAGGTTAACATTTTGGAGGGATTTCGAGATGTCATGGTATTGAGTAAAGTTAAGAGGATTTCTCACTAAGGAAGCCAAGGGTTGATGAGTTTCCATCCTAGTTCTACTTCTCCTATGAATAGAACTTGGAAAATATGAAGCTTGTTATTTTTTTAATGCTAAGAGATAGATGACTAGTCAGTTAGGGGTAGGGGTATGTAATTCTTGTTGGGGGGTGTGCTCATAAAACAAGAATTTCAAATTATAAATATTAAAGTAAACTATGAAATTAAGTACAAGAAATAAATATTGGAAAAAATAAAATATTTTTTAAAATTAACACTAAAATGTGAAAATTTTAAAATAGAAAATTTTTTTACAAAAGGAAAGAAAAAAATAAAATATGCTATTTAAGAAAACTATTTTTTAAAATGAAAAATAAATGCTTAAAATTTAAAACAAAAACTATTTTTTTATGTTGAATAATTAAAACTACCTTACCAAAAAGGATTGATTGATTGTGTTTGGTTTGTAAGTGTAGCAAAATAAATACTTTTTTTCCTTTGGGGCCATGGATGTTGGATTACGTAGGAAACATAATTCTATGAAAAACGCTTTCATGGTAGCCTGAAATAATGACCATAAATGTATGACTTTTAGATGCTCAAATTGAATCTTCTACCCTAGTCCATTAGTTTGTTTACATGTTATTTCATAACTAATTTTTAAAATTTTTTATTTTTTGTGGGCATTTAAACCATGCATTTCCACTAAAGGTACTAACTACTACCAAATATTTAGCTTTTCCTATTTTCCAAATCCTTATGATGTGAAATTTTTCTTGTATCCGATTGTTTAATCATGAAGCGTATCATTGTTAAGAATTATGAATTTTTAAAGGATTTCAAAAACAAGTGCCATATGTCAACATAGTATTGGCCATGTCTTACTAGCCATGATGAAGTAGAGGTACATCACATTTAAAGGATAGTAAGTCTAAATGATTGATTTTCAAGCTTGTCCGATAGTCATATCATACATCACATTTAAAGGATAGTAAGTCTAAACAATGGATTTTCAAGTTTGGCCAGTAGTCATTTCAAGGTAGTAACTCTGTGAATTATAAAATGGTGTTTTAGAAAGTATAAATATCAATGTACCTAACAAAAATGTAGCAAATAAATAGCATCCTCATTAGAACAAGGTGTAAATATGTATAATAAAATAGATATACAAGCATAGTTACTAAAACATGAAATGGAAATGTGACGAGAAGGAAAAAGTGAAGGTTGTTGAAAATGAAAAAAGGAAATGCTGATTAAACCATAACTAGTGAGTATTTTAAGTAGTGAAAGGTTTAAAAATTCCAATTCAACCACATGCTACTCACCAACATGTGATTAGGGTTGAAACAAAATGTTACAAGCCTTTCAATAGAACCTTATAGTATCTCTTAATGATGTAATTTTGAATGTGTTGGCATTTTAGTTCACTTTCAATCCTTATTTGCCTAAACTAACACAGTTAATTTGTGTTCAAAACCTAAGTATTCCATCTGAGTTCAATTTTAACTAGTTTCATGTGAATGTTGGATTTGTTTTGTTGAATTAGATCTATGCATTTTGACTACTTTGCAACTATAATGGCTTACATGTGCATTAATCATGGTCCTGTGCCTAGCATGGGCATGGTTGGCCTCAACAATCACAAAGGCTAATAGTTTGGGAATTATGATTAAGAGATCTTGGTTTCAAAGGTTAATAACATGGTAATTTAAAGATATTAATAGAAAAATATTAAATATCATAATAGAATGCATCTAAATTCTAAAATAAATATATTTGTTTTTCATCATTAGCTATCTATTTAACAAGGATTTACAAGTATATTTGTGATATTTAAAATTGCAAGCTACAAAGGGCCATGTACCTATAAGAAGTGCATCATTGTCACACTTGCGAAAAGAATCTTCATGACTAGGTTCATGGTTTGAAACATTAAATTACATATACAACATGAGACCTAATTATTGATATTTTTGACATTTATCATTTTATATTTACAATGTCATGTCACATTTCAATTGTTTCAAAATATATTTAAGAACACAAATGAAAATATATTTCAAAACGTAGAGCTATTTTCCAACTTAAAGCCATTGTGTGTTTTGGGTTTCTATAGGTGGAATTACTAGAAATACAGCCTATTTTCTAGAACAATTCAGGGCATGTGAGTAAAATCTAACATAGCTTCTAGGGAAATCTAACAAATATGGCAATAAAATTTCAAATTTTCCTTTTTTTTACTTGCATCACATGAAATTGTGCATTGTGGTAGTGGATAGTGGACCTCAAGAAATCAGTGATTTTTATATTAAGAATCTGCACTTGTAAACTATTTTTGTTTCTTGGTTACAAGATGTCTCAAGCTTCGTATCATGGGGGTAAATGTTAAAGTGGGTTTTCAATGCATCTACTTTTTATTGGGTTTACCTATCACATCCCCATTCCAAAATGATGTTGCTGCCTAATGAAGATGGTGTCTCTTCATAACAAGTGTTTTTGTCATCTAAACAAGATCCAAAAGGATAGTTGTGATTAAGACCTGAAAGGGCATGTTGTAATAATGGACATGTCCCTTGAGATTACCTCTAGGGGTTTGATTGAAGGCATTTATGCTCAAGGTTAAAGGTCATGCCAGCATGGGATGGTAGAGCCGGTATACGCAACTCATAGGGTGGTAGAGCTAGCATAGGCAAGTCATAGGAAGCGAGGTGAAGTAGGATAGAAAGTGGACAACCATCCCTTCTAGCTTGGTTATAGGCCTAACTATGGTGGCAGTGTTGGATTGCCTCTAAGGGATAGATGCCAAAGGAAGAAGACCCTAAGGAACACTCTCAGAGCACAACCCGAATACGCTATTCCATATCCATAAAGCATTTTTTCTTTCTCTTTCTACATTTTTTCTATTATTTTCTTTATACATAATGTCAAATGTCACTTATATTTTGCATTT